>JAQQZX010000039.1:1918599-1929965 GCA_030068355.1 Notoglanidium maculatum | reverse complement strand
GGTGCTTGAAGTTATACACCTGTGGCCATGGAAGTGATTAGAACACCTGAATTTAATTATTTCGATGGGTGAGTGAATACTTTTGGCAATATAGTGTATATATTATAGTTAAGGCTATTTAACACATTTAGATAGTGACTCGTGTTGAACAACAGTTTCAAATTTTTAATCTAAATCTAAATGTGGTTAGTACTGTCATTTCACATCAAGAACATTCTGGGATCAAACCTGTCGGCTAACTGGGCCTTTCTGCACAGTGTTTGCATGTTCTCCTCGTACCTGTGAGGGTTTCCTCTGGGTGCTCCTGTTTCCTCCCACAGTCCAAAGACATGCAAATTCTTTTAAAGATCTTTTAAAGCAGATAATCAGAATTAAATAAAATCTAAATGCGGACACTGAAGGCCTATATACAATATACAGAGCCATTTCTCTTGTAAGACACTGTACATTGCAAAGATTAGGGATGATTGTTTGGGACCACAATACCATTGATACCATGGGTAAAGTGAAATTACAGGAACCATTGATTTCTTTGTTAAATGAAACTTATTTGTAGTAGTTAATATGATAATTACAACTAGGATAATTCATGCAACAATATATTGGCAATATTCTGTACTCCTATTAGATGTTTTTTCCATAAAAGAAAGCCATGTTCTTATTCATATACCTCTTGCTTTTATGTTATATCATATTATATTTGACATCAAAGTAAAACAGGCTATTTCCATCAATGCTTTTTTTCTATCCCTGAATATTTAAGACTTAAAGGCAAATGCTTGAATTTAATGGCGGTCCCTGACTTGAAGGTTATTAGGCGTTAACTGCGTGTAGAAAATAGACTTAAACAGGTGCGTAACCCGAGTCTGAATATACATAACTTTCTTCACACAAGCATTGATGTAACTTTTGGACTTAAGTTGGAAACTGTATACACAGTGAGTAAAAACTGAAAGCCTTAATTGGTAGAAAAACTTATGTCCAGAGTCTTGAAAACCCCCCAAAGTTACTGTACGTTGTTACTTTCTATCTCTGCAGTAGACTACATTCAAGCAGAGCATAAGTGTGATTTCTCTCATCTCCCCCCAGTCTCTAATGCTAACCAAGAAGAGATATTTCTTCTTCACAGGCAAATTAAAGAGTCACGTTGCTCTCTTGCTTTTATGGAAATGGGGAAAATGAGTTTCCTAGTTTCATCAAAGCTCATAACCAATTTTTGGGCTATTATTGCAATTTATTTGGAGAAAGTCAAAAAGCCAGTCAGCCATATTATAGATCTTTTACTTTGCTTTGGGCACAAACGGTATGAGATCATTCTGCCAATGTAATGTTTTGTATTTCATCATCTCAGCCTCGGCAATAGTGTTCAATGGGCTAACAACTCCCCAGTCTCAAATTCCAGCTTATACAATATTGCCTGGATTCATTGAACCACCGGCTTTCCTTCATTGGGATCATCTGCCAGTGGGCACAAAATGTTGATGATAGATCTTCCTGGCTGGTACTGATGTTTTTTTGATAACACTGTTCACTGAATGATCTGTTCCTGTTCCTGATATCATATCCCACTGGTAAACAGGTAAATACTGAACAACAAGGATGATTTTATTAAGTCAATATCCCTGGGAAGGGATGAAATCAAATTAGCTGGCCATGAGATATTTATCAGTGTGACTAAGCACACAACTAGGTGGCTAAGGTAGCTCGGAAACAAGAAATGCTTGCTACAGGGACTTATTTCAGGGTCATTTGAAAAATCGTAAAGTTTTATAAGAGGCTTTCTGCTGACAGACCAAGCATAGGAGCACCACAATTATCAAGATACAATAATATTCCATTACTATACATTTACTAATTTAACATTTTCCCAGCCTCTACAACGAGATATAACTTCCTCATGAGCCTCTAAAATCTCAGCCATTACGTGTGTCTACAGCCCTCATTTCTGCATGGCATGAGTTATATGAGGCATCAGCGTCTCTCATTTTGGGCGCTGCATACATCTACGCCGGGGCTGATTTAAGGGGTTTTGGGGAAAGCCTGAGGCCAGTTATCCTAAGAGCCCCCCTCTCTCCCCACCCCACCTCACCCCTGACAGCAGTGGGACCGCCTGGCAGAATAAAAGCCAGGCAATAAAAGCATGGAGGAGGCATTGAATGGGGGGGCACCCTCAGGCAATGGCCCATGTGGCCTCTGGATAAATCCTCCACTGAAAGCTTAATAATCCAGACACGGGCAGACCGAAAGCGAGAGGACAGCCTCTAATCCAAAACAACAGCACCCTCTTTAATTGTTCCTTTTGTCTTCTAATCGTGGGATATCTGAGAGAGAACCCTCAGTTTGAGATGTATCAATAGAGCTTGCTACTTCAAATAGGTTTGGGATCACAAGCAGAATAACATGTGGTATAGAACTTCTGAGCAAGGCCAGGATTTTCTGTTTTTGGAGGGATGTCATTTTTATAATTATACCCATGACGATGTTTTGCTAATGCCATTGCTAATACCTTCAGTAGCATGACATTGTTCATTTCTAACACAATATTAGGAATGTGTATAGATTTTAATCCATTTTAGGCTCAAACAAATCCCTAACCAAATCTAAGATTGGCAAACCCTAACTCTAACGTTAGCCTTTGTAACCTTTTGTACAAATTTAGATTTGCTATTATTTGAAAAAAAAAAATGGTAGAAATGTCACCAGAGTTAAATGAAGTAACAGTCGATTAAGCCTTACATGTCGTACACAAACGGTTAAAAATAACATGACATAATTTCTGGTGAAGTGCGGTACATGTTTGCTTTTTACCTCCAGTCCTCTGTGTCCCTCCAATTAATCCTTCCTCCTTTTTTTTCTTTTTTTTTCTTGTATCCACACAAAATCGGGACAAAAAAAGTGAAAAAGTCAATTGATCTTTGTGAGGAAGTGGTGTTTGACTGCACAAAAAAATTTAATCTTAGCAAGTAGAATTCAATTCAACTACTATTTCTCTTCATTAGCTGTTTGTTTTTGTTTTATTCTACAGGCAGATAATATTGCTCATTTTCAAACATTTACATCTAGAAGACAATCTACGACAACTTTAAGCTTCATATTAATAAATTCGTCTAGAAATTGGCTTCACGGTCTGATTTTTATCATGTACTGTTTACTCTCAGAAATGAGAAACATTAGATAATTCCTTCATTCAAGATATCTTCACTTTTATTTTCCACATTTTTGCCATGTTGTTTTTTACACTATTGGAAAAAAAATCAACACCTTCTGACCAATCAGAAGCGAGAATTCAACAGCACTCTGGTATAAAATATTGATAAGAACTGCCAAATTGTGTAAGTGCATTCATGCATATCTGAGTGAAAAGATTATTTTCAACATTTTCCTGAAGGTAAGTGGTTAATAGTAATGCCAAAAAGGTGCTTCTATACTCTCGCTATAGGGGCGTGTTAGATAATATGCACACATTTGCACAAAGTGTTATTTGTAAGAATTTCTGATTTTATTTGTCCGTTAAATCTAATTTCACTGAAGCACTGACATGCAATTAAATGATATAAATTCTGTCATGCAAGCCTAGTAGTTGTTTGAATATCTAATATGCAAGGCATGTAGCAGAAATACTGTAAAGAAATTGCTTTCATCAACACGTCTTGGCAGTGGACTTTGACTTCGGACCTTCATTAGTCACCAGAGGAAGGACATTAATCCAAATATTCTAAATCTCAAACATGTTGATAGTATTACCATTGTTTGAGAAATATTTTGTGCAATTTCTGTCCAAATCAACCTTCATTAAGTCTTTATTTTATTAAGAAGTGTTATGTTTTAAGGATTATTCGTTGGACAAGAAAACATGCGCATATGACAGTAAAGTTCTTGAATCTCGTATCAAGTCTGTGGATGCCAAAAAGTGGGAGGTTTGTCCAATTTATAGCCTACTGAAAAAGACTCAGATGCCCACAGCGGTGTAGTCAGGAGTTAACTTCTGTGGGGATGAAGAAATATGGTAAATAAAATTACTGGGTGATCTGTACAGATAAATTGCAGCTTGGATAGATGGCAGAAACTCATAGAAGCATGACATATCATCAACCAATCTTTCCATATTAATGAGTTTAGTGATACCTTTGGTTCGCCTGAAAATGATTACAATACATCCATCCATTATCTACACCGCTTATCCCTTAAGGGTCATGGGGAAGCTGGAGCTAATCCATGCTGACTTAGGGCGAGAGGCGGGGTACACACTGGGCAGGTCGCCAGTCCTAACACAGAGGCTAACACAGAGACGAACAACCATACACACTCACATTCACACCTATGGGCAGTGTAGAGTAGCCACTTGACCTAATCTTTATGTCTTTTGGGCTGTGGGAGGAAACCGGAGCACCCTGAGGAAACCCACGCAGACATGGGGAGAACATGCAAACTCTGTGCAGAAAGGCTCTGGGATGACCGTGGTTTGAACCCGGAACCTGCTTGCTGTGAGGCGACAGTGCGAACCTCCATGCCGCCCTAACGTGCTAGTAATACATTTTACCTTAAAAATCATTCAGAGCTAAAAAACTACTGTGGAAAATACAGGATTGGTCTGTTTCTCACTGTAGCCAATAAAACGTGTTAAGGAAGTAAAGAAAGTGTTCGTCTGACATTCAGCTTCAGTGTATGCGTGTTATGGTACGACCCAAGAATAAACATTTGAAACTGTTTCTTGCCTCTTAGTGACAACCAAACAAAAATACCAAAAATTAAAATGAAATAAAAAATTTTACCTAACAGCTCCGGTTAGCTGGAGAGGAATTTCAGTGACGCGTGCTGATTCCCTACAATGCCACCCTGCCTCGCACTGACCCTACTTTGCATGATAATAGATTGTTTGAAGAGGGAGGTTGTGTCTCACTTTCTGCCAAATACATGCTAATTATGACAGCAAGGGGTCAAACTAATTAGCTCCGACTATGAACTTGAATGTATCTGTTTCATGTGAGACCTAGACAGCCGAGGCAGCTACAGACCATTAACGAGCAGCCCTGATTATTGTACTTTTTCCTGATTTTCTGATTTCGGTTGCTGTTGTTATTGTTGCTGAACACTAATAATCAGTGATTATCCATTTGGTGCCAGCGATGCAGCAGACGGGCCCATTAACAAGTTGAATCTCCTGCTCTATCAAATCATGGGTCAACACACACCATTAGATCTGCAGCGAATCATAACTGTCTTTGTTTAGCCTCGCTAAGTAAAGCATATCATTACAAGGCGCTGATGGCGCTTAAGTGGTAGTTTAAAGGTCCATAAATTCAATTAGACACAATTTAATCCTGCCTTCCTCCGTTTTTACTCACTGATCCACGCCACGGCTGGAGTTTTGAAGAATTATCGCCTCAGATTTCCATTTATATTGTCATTTTAATGGCACCTCTCTGGAGCGTGAGGGCCTCAGATGCTTACAGAGCCACAATCACAGCTCGGATCTCCCACAGGACATCGGCTAGTCATTAGAGTGGCCTGCAAAAGGAGAAACCCCACACACACACACACACACACACACACACACACACACACACACACACACACACAGTCTCCACACCACACTGTTTTCCGTTTGTCTCTCAGGATGAATGCTCCAGTTTAGCAGCAGTCACCAAGAAGTCCCGACACATATCCATACGTCTGTTTCCCTGCTCTCCATCCTGATAAATCCCCCGTTACATTCCCATCCCTCCCAAACTTGTCCTTATCCCTTTGTGGCCCCGAGGGCTCGACTCCTCAGAGAGGACAGGACGGAGGGAACGAGGGAGAGAGGGAGGGAGGGATGGGTCTGTTCTAAAAAGAGCAGCTGCTGTGAAAGAGTGCCATTTCCCCCTGCTGCCACCACTCTGGCAACCAGTAACACACACACACACACACACACACACACACACACGTGCGCCACCCCTAGCCTTACCTCCCTATTAATATGCAGATGAACTTGTTTCTCTTAGTTGTGAACTCCAGTGACAAAGCGGGAAAGCATATGCTTAAAATATTTATGATCTTATCCAGTAATTAAGAGCGAGCGAGGCTCTCAGAGAGAGTAACAGCATAGCAGGCTGGGGTGAAGCGAGCGATCATGTGCGCAAAAAAGGGGAAAAAGCAACACACACACACACACACACACACACACACACACACACACACACCCTCACATTGCTGAGGAATTTTTTAACATGGCCAAAAGATAGGTGTTTGTCATGGTATCATGAGAAAGTACAGAATAGAAAAGGCCAAACAGTTTTTTTAAGTTGCTTGATTCATTTATTAAGTAAAATTTGGATATGTTGAATTTTTCCCCTTCTCATGAACATTGCTTTGGCTATCATTATTGACAGACACAAAGTAGTCAAGGGCGTTAAAAGTGAGTAAAAGTGAGTAAGTGTCACTTCTCTCTCACCGACCAATCAAAATCAAGAAGGGGCGGGACTTACAATATCATATCACTTCCCATGCCGAGATCTTCTGCCAATGCCAGGATGTGATTTCTTTCCATCGTTTTAGCTAACCTTTCTAAAATAAATAGAGAGTTGACATTTACAATAAAAGAATGTAGACGTGCTAGATGTTTTTTGTAACCTAGCAACAATAAGGGCTTGACAGAAAAGGTTGTGGGCACTGACAGCTAAAATAAACGCATCTGGTGGACACAGGCTCTAATACCACAGTGTTGTTGAATGCTCGATGTTGATTGGTCAAAGGATGTTGTTTCACGTTCTATACCAGCAGCTCTGACTCTGATGTCTATGTTAATACTGTATGATTATTTTAAGATGTTATGGTTTCCATAGTTACAGCTGTGGCATGGACAAACAATCATTTTTAGATAAATGTATTTAAATTAAGGGCAGAATTTTCGCTTAAGTAGAATTTAACATAAAACATAAGCATAAAAATTATAATCATTGAGTAAGATAAGAGGAATAAAGCAATTCAGGACGTGCTGAAGAGGCAACCTCAACCCAGGTTCAACTCACTGATTATTTTCCTATAACTGCACAACACTGAGTGTTTTATTCCACACATAATGTTCAGCCCTGTAATGGTGTTAATCACTTTGTTAGTATCCCTGATGGTGTATTAATGCTGGCGTTCACTAGTTGAAAAGCTACGAAAAGTCATGGTAAAGGTAAAGTTTAGAGCCGTGGCTAGTCATCTCCATTTTTCTTATGACTTCATTAGATAAAAATAAACAAGATAGAAGCACTTCATTGGAATATGGATCAGATTTACTTTAAATACTGATAGAGACTTCAAAGCACTTGTGTAAGTCGCTCTGGATAAGGGCCTCTGCCAAATTCCATAAACGTTAATATAAATGTAAATAGGTTCATCAAATTTGGTTCTCTTTCCGAATTTCACGTTCAAGGCAATCCCTGACATGAGGTGTGATATTTAAAATGTAAACTTTGCCGTAATCAATGTGTATTTTAATTTACCATGAAATCAAAGAATCTACACAGTTCATCACTGATCAGTGTTTGGAAATTTAAACAGATGATTAGATTTGTTATTCGGATATTCGCTGCTACTTGTTCAAACAACGCATGCTATATGTTAAGGCTACGTTCACATTACCTGGCTCAAGTGTCTCAAATCTGATTTCTGACGTCTTGTGACACAGAAATCTGATCCTTTCAAATCAGATTTCAGTCATTTTCATACATGATCCTAAATCTGATATGTATCCGATTCGTAGCCATGCGACATGAATGTGAACGATCAGATCAGAATGGCTTTTTACCTATACGCATGCGCTGAGCTGGCTACTTTCTTGTCCGCACACATCTCTTGGTCCGGCAGTGCCAAGAATAGTTGTGGAAACAGGAAAACTATCCATCTGGTTTTTTCACCTTCACAACCTGATCATGTACAGCTGACCAACTGTTTGCTGTCCTTCAGAACAAAATGTAATGCATACATTAGCCATAGCGTCTTCACGTTGTCGGTTTTAATACCACGAGTCGTCTCACAAATATGTTTTTTGTTGTTGGTGATGCAGGTGACTCGTGCAAACATGTATCAATGTACGCATGCGTGACATTTCAGAGGACAAATGTGTTCACATTAAAGTTAGACACAGGTCACTTGTAATTATGAATGTGAACCGTCAAGACAGGCAAATCGGATCTGAGCAAAAAATCGGAATTGAACAATGAGGCTTATAATGTGAACGTAGCTGAATTAGCAGTGTAGGACTTGAATGAAGCATGCAGAGTATTATTGGCTTAAAATGACGAGCATGCTCCACACATGCATGGACTCTGTCTCTCTCTCTCACTATCTCTCTTTTTACTGTCTATGTCTCTCTGTCTTTCTCTCCTGCTGGATGTGATCCTGCTCTGGATGGAGCGTCCCCTATGTTCAGCGCTCAGGTTGATTGAATTCGACGTGCAGCGTGGAGATGAAAGCAGGGCAGACAGCTGGCCTAGTGCTCTCCCCACACCTCACTCACCTCCTCCTCCTCCTCCTCTCTCCATCCTCAGGGACCGGCACCTCTCCTGCACATCCGCGGGCCCTTGTCTCTCTCTCTCTCTCTCTCTCTCTCTCTCTCTCTCTCTCTCTGTCTGTGCCTGCTCTCAGTGCTTCATGCAAGTCTCCACGTTCCTGTCTTTCTGCTTCAGGCAGCTCGGCATCCCAAGCTCGCTGTCTCACTGCTGCTCTGTGCCACACTGGCTCAGTTTTGTCAATAATCATTTATTTGTTGCCGGCAACGTTACATCTGACCTCCCTGTTTCATCAATTATGGATAGATTATTGGATGGGAACATCTGCACGAGCCTGTACTCACCTCGTGGCTGAGATTAGATCAAGTATTAAACTGTTGTTTATTGTCAGGCCAAAACTCAGTTGTGAAGAGCTGTAGGGGAATTGCTGTGAGCCTCTGCGCTAAAGAAAACACAACTCCCATCAGCGGGCACCTCGATTGTTCAGCCGTGGCGCCGAGAAAGCCCCAGCCTTCACTCCAACCCCCCTGCCACCCCCCACCTCCTGTAAGATGACGGCCATGCATTATTTACAGGTATTACTGGTTGTTATAAGGCGTGCGATAAGAGCTCCTGGCAGACGAGGTGCTTAGCGCTTGTTTTGTTGCGTTGGAAAATGCATGAGGCTGAACAAGCCGCTCTAGAGCACCAGGCTCAGGCGAGCATATGGAGCTGCAGCGCTTTGCCAAAAGCGACCGGCTTAGCTGGAACTGAAAACCCCAGCAGCGTCGCTGAAAAAGAACCAACCTCTGGTGACTGAGCTTTAAATAAACCCCAGAAATCCCAACACGTTCTGTAGAGCGCTTTAAAATTTGATATTTTTTGCTGATATCATGCCTGAGTCAAGATCATGTTCCAACTTGTAGCCATAAATTCTAGGGGAAGAGTTAAAAATATTAGTTTCTTTCTTTCTTTTTTTTTGTTAAATCTTGGCTGTGTCTTAAACGGTATAATTACAAGTAGGAGCTGAGTGAATACATTCATATTTTACGAATCATCTTTTTGGAATGTCTACAAATAATGAAATCTGATGTTAGATGAAAAGATGCACCAGTCCATTGTCAAAGCTTAAGTAACATTCTTGGGGTCGTGTCTCCCAATACTGAGAATATACCAATCTGTCCTCCCAATATCCAGTAGAAAATATGTTAAATCCTCATTTATGAACTCTTTGAATGGATCAATATATTATTATTTCCTATTTATTTTCAATTTGCTAAGGAAAACACAAGTGTGTAACCCCCCTGCTAACTGTACACTTGGTTGTATCTGGTTACCACACGCTGTGCACTGTGATAGTAATCTGATGCGTTTTTATTAATTTCTGGTCAGTCAGTGGAGGTGAACAAATAGAGGAAGTGATAACTAAAAAGTGGATGAAACAGGAAATATAAGGGTTTTTTTTCAGACATTAAGTAGCTAGATACCTAAATAGGTAAATTTAGCTTAGCTATTAGGCAATAGCTAACATTTCAGGTAACTGTTACTACCAGTAACAAAATAAATCTGAGCGAAGGTGCTCATTTGGGGCTGCTCTAAATTTCCCATAGGTGTGAATGTGAGTGTGAATTGTTGGTCGTCTCTGTATTAGCTGTGTGATAGATTGATGACCTGTCCAGGGTGTTCCCCGCCTCTACCCCAAAGTTAGCTGGTCCAGCTTCTCTCGTAACACATGATGGATAAGTGGTATAGATAATGGACTGATGGATGGATGGATGGATGGTTGGATAGCTCTGATTTGGACACCCCATCCCCTAATGTCTATACCACGGTTGCACCTTTGATGCTGTTGTAGAAAAACATCAGTGATGGGGAGTTTGATGCCGTTACTTCCCAGAAGTCCTGAAATGTTCCATTCATCTTACATTGTAGCATTTGCTATCAATTGCTTAACAAATTACTAATCTTAACAATTATTTGTTACTTAACAAGTAACAAATTGCATGTACTGTTAACAAGAATACTATCCAGAAAATGATTCAAACTTTTTCACTGAATGTCTACCAAATTCCCCAAGATGAATAAATTCAACAATAAATATATCCAAGAAATGAATGTCAGAGCAATAATTTAATTAATAAACATGGGTTGGCATGGTGATGCAGCACATATTGTTGCCACCTCACAGGGTCCTGCTTCAATCATGGGCTCGGATTGCTGTCTGTATTCTCCCCGTGTCCACCAGGTTTCCTCCAGGTTCTCTTTTTACCTCCTGCCTCCCAAAAAGATCTCATTATGTGAATTGGCTATTGTAAAATTTCCTGAATGAGTGTGTGAATGTGTGTGTGTGTGTGCATGCACTGTAAGAAATTCCATGTTGGTTGACTTTAAGTAGTCAAGACAATGGATTATTTTAAGCTTAATTTTTGAAAACTTATAAACTTGAGCTCAGTATCCAAAGCTTGTCATGACAATTGGAGTAAAATAAGAAATAAGTTCACATACCTTAATGGAGTTATATATTTTTTTCTGCGATGAACTGATGCCCAATCCATCCAAGCTGTATTCCCACCTCACATCCAGTGTTTCAGGGATAGTCTCTGGATGCAGTGTGAGACTCATCAGGATTAAAATACTTACTAAAGATGAGTGAATGAGCCATGGGATGGACTGGCTTGTATTCCTGCTTTGTACAAAGTGATTACTAAAGATAAATGAATGAATGATTGAACAAATAAATAAAAGAATAAATAATACAAAGAAGTTTCATAAACTCTCTCTCTCTCTCTCTCTATCCATCCATCCATTGTCTCAATATACAATGAGACAATATACCGCTTTATCCGTCTGGGTCGCGGGGAAGCTGGAGCCAATCCCAGCATGTTCGGGCGAGAGGCGGGGTACACC
>JAQQZX010000039.1:1904283-1917175 GCA_030068355.1 Notoglanidium maculatum | reverse complement strand
TAAAAGATAAAATTTATTGCAATGATTTCAAATAATTTAAAAGAGTTTAAAACATTTTATTATACAGTTTTATTTGTGTTAATAATTATTCTATTCTATTCTATTTATTTATTTGCAAAGATTGCATGAAGGAGCTGATTTCAGAGTTTAAAAAAAACTATTTAATTTTTTTTAACCTTTGTACTGGGTACAAAAATATATTAATCTGAGATTTTGTGCATACATTTTGTGAAGATAAATACTACAGCCTTGCTGCACTGAGAACAGAAAGTTCTCTAGAGACCAAAAGAAATCAGGTATTTATTTATGTTAAATGAATGTGGTTTGCAGGTCTTATCTCATCTTATCCTTAAATATAAATATACACTTTAATAGGAACACCTGTAAACCTGCTCATTCATGCAATTATCCAGGCAGCCAATCATGTAGCAGCATGCTAAGCTCATCAGATGATGCTTGATCTCAGCGACTTTAACCGTGGCATGGTTGTTGATGCCAGATGGGCTGGTTTAAGTATTTCAGAACCTGTTAATCTCCTGGGATTTTCGAGCACAACAGTCTGTAGAGTTTAGATATTGTGTGAAATAAATAGTGTGCAAAAGCATCCAGTAAGCGGCAATTGAGGAGAATGACCAGATGAGTTTGAGTTGACAGGATGGTACAAATAACTCAAATTATCACTTTGTACAACTGTGGTGAGCAGAAAAGCATCTCAGAATGCATGATACATTAAACCCAGTATTGGTATTCACAAAACAGTGAATGCTGAGTGTATAAAGGGCAGCCTTAAATTGACTATCCATATGCTTGGACAAAATGACTATAAAACATATATAAATAACACACTTTTTACTACACAGTTAAATAAAGCATGATACAGTACACAGTGCATATAGACCACTTTTCACATCCACTCTGCTATGTGAGCTCAGTAATGTGCCGTGTGTATCAGTGGGATGCCACTCATCGAGATACCAGCTGAGGTTGAAAGGCTTTGAATAAGGTCAGTGTCACCATGCTGCATTATTAATACACCCCTGCTTACGTGTTTCGCCTGTAGAACCTCGCTAGAAGACAGACAAAGAACGAGCGAGACGCGCTATGAGATCAAATATTGATATAAATTTAAACTTACATGTGGCAGATTGGGGAAGAAAACAGGTTGTCTACATGCAGCAGCCATCTGCGTAAAACACGGACAGGCACGTAGACACACGTCGAGTGTATACACTCGGTATGATTCACCGAATAAGAGTGAGATTGAAAGCTGAGTAGATACATGTAAAAAAAATGTGATTCCCTCTCCAACACACACACTCACTCACACACACACACACACACACACACACACACACACACACACACACACACAAATGCTTGTCTTTCTATTTTTATGAGGACCTTTTATTGACATAATTAATAATGCAGCTAATTAATGCTGTTTCTACATCTGAATTGAAGCCTAACCTTAACCTCAGTAACCAAAAGCAAACTTTTTGTCACTTTTAGTTTTTAAAATAAAAGTCTCTTTTAGTTTTGGTAAAATAAATAAATGAAAAAATCCTAGTGGGGACCAGCAGAATGGCCCCAAAAGGTCAAAACTTTCAGATATTTATATTGTTGTGGAGACATTTGGTCTCCACCAGGACATAGAAACATGCCCACATGTACAGATTCTTGTCTTACTATCCTTATGAGAACCAAAAGCAAACCATTTGGTTCTTTTACTTAAATAAAAATCTGCAATTTTCCTAGTGAGGGCCAGCCAGATGTCATAATAAGCTGAAAACTCAGGAAATAAAACACAAACTGCTATCTTTTTAAGGATATTTGATACCCACTAAGATATAAAGCATACCCACACACAGGTACTTGTCTTATTATCCTTATGAGGACCTTCCGTTGACATAATTATTCATACAGCTAATTGCTGCAACGCTACACCCAAATCTAACTCTTTTTAAATAAATGTAAATAAAAGCTTCAGGTTTTGTTATAAAAACAGTTTTCCTTGTGGGGACTAGTAAATTGTCCCCACAAGCTCAAAACTCTGGAAACAAAACTGTTGGTCCCCACTAAGACATAAAAACACACATGCTCTCTTAGCTAACATTTTTAAAAAAGCAGGCTCTCCTCCAAATCTCCATTCAGGTTTAAAGTATTGTAAATCTTCCCCGCCTGAATTTGCATGCCGTCTAAAAAGGCTTTCTGCATGCATCACACGATTGCGTCTTGAGCCTTAAGTGCTTGATGGCTGTGCATCTCAAGCTGCCATTAGCATTAGCCACGTGATGCTAGCATCGCGCTAACAGATGCATCTGCGGGAGCAGGTTGGACGGCGGCCCATAACACGTCAGGAGCCATTAGCCTCCGAGCTTTGATTAATGTTGTAAGTGATTGTGTGAATAGCACTCTGGGACTGTGAGAGAGAAAGGTTAGGCTCTCACAAAGGACCAACAGGAGAATGCTACAGGAATAATGAACATTTTATTCTCTCTCTCTCTCGCTCTCTCTCTCTCTCTCCTTTCTGTCTCGTCTTTATTTCCCCACTGTAACCTGCTCATGTTTTCTGGCTGCTGGTTTGATTTCAGCTTCCTGAGAGTGTGTTTGCATGGCTCCTCCCTGCGTCGGGAATAGAAACGCATGAATTATTGATCGGCTGTGATAATAGGAAAAGATATAACGATGTCATATCAAGCTGTCCTATGTGGGAATTAAGAGGCTTCACTTCGGTAAATATCAGGCACATTTCTCAACTTGGAAGAATGAGAAGAACAGGAATGAGACACCATTTACAAAAATATTTAGTGACTGATTTTTAGTTCAAATTTCGCAGCTTTGTGACAGGAATGTGATTCCTTATGATTCCTTATGAAGCAAAAACCTCTGATAAAAGTGTTTATTTATTTGCAAGCTGCAAATGCTATACGGTGTAGATTTGTTTTCTGTAACCATCGCTCTCTGCCTCAACAGGGCAGACATGTTATAACTTATAACAAACATCTCATTACTTAGCAAAAAAAATGTGTAATCATTGATATAGTGAAGTTTATTATTATAAGTTTAAAGACATTTATTTAACATTTGTGGAAGAAGACTCCAGTGTCAGTGCTTTGCAACAGTCAGAGGTAATACTGTAACTTTTCTTGGTAACATGACAAGCTGTGTGTTCTTGTCTTGTTTATTAACTTCAAGAAAGAAGAAACGAGACCTGGATGAAGGTCTCTGAACTGTTTATAGCTGCTAAAACATAAGACAATAGGAACTAACTTGTTTCAGAGACATTCAACAAAATAATATATCTATAAACTAACGTCATTCTTTAATAAACTAAAAATTGGAATTGCGTGCAAATTGCTGTGGTATAAGAGCAAAAAAAACAAAAAACACTTCAACATGTTGATTTATTACTTATTACATATTAAGCAACAGGGTTTTTTGTTAGTTTGTTTGTTTTGTGTAGCCATGCTGCAAACGGGGAAATACAGTCATGATAGAATAAAATAAACAAACAAATAAATAAATATATAAAATCTCCAATCCTTTGGGAATTGTAAGCACAAACCAGGTACCATTTCCATCTGATCAGTAATGCCATTTCTGCCTCACATAGCTCAATATCGGTCAACCTTGTGCACTTTCATAACATGTTCAAATGAATCCATCTGATTTGCTTGTCTTCGCACCTGGCCTTGCCGCCCCTCTGCAGCGGATCAATAAACGAAATGCTATGTTTAAACTGAATAAAATTTTCCACTTGTAGAGGTTCTCGTCCTCTCAGACCCCCTCTGCATCCCATCAGCACACATGAACACCGCCCCCTCCACTCCCCCACCGCACACACTTTCCTTGTTCCACGCTAAGTTCTAGCCAAAGCGTTTATCCTGCCCGTGTATACAATTAAACGCACCAGTAAGCTCTGCGTTTTCATTAGACTGGAACTGTGCAGGAGGAGGGCGTCCCATGAAATGACCAGCACTGTAATTGCATGGGCTGTGTTTACATTAATTCATGAAATAGAGCCAACGCGTCCAATTTCCACCTGTCACACTTTTGATTGCCGAGTCAGAGACCGACCAGGCGCCACATACATGTGCGCATATCCCAAAGATACAATCACTGACCATACACACACACACCCCTCCCTATCCTGTTTGATTTCATCTCTGCACATGATTAAGTTTTTATGCCTTGATGCAAGATCTAGAAGCACTCAAGCACATCAGTTATTGATTACTTTTACAGCAAACAAGTGCGACAAATGCGACATATATAACTGGGCGATTGTCAAGGGACTCGGGTGATAACTGGTCCTATTTACCACGGTAAAATACCCTGGATCCAGGCATAAATACGTATATGGTGTTGGTGCTCAGTGGTGTAATGTTCATGCTAGCAACGCTTGCTGAGCATTATGAAGAGTACCATTGTACAATGTAGAGTACAATGGCTGTGTGTTACAATAAGTTGTTTGCATTGCAATCTCACTGCTCCATAGTCCCTGTTCAATCCTCAGCTTGGGTTAATCCTTAGGTTTCTCTCCAAGGTTTTGTCCCCAAGACATCCCAGCAGGTAGACTGGCAAGATGGATTGAATGGATGTGTGTATTGTGCCCTGAGCTGGACCTGTGTCTCTTCCAGGATGTTTTCTCACCTTGCGTCAAGAATTCCCGGCACAGACTCTGAATCCACCCCAACCAAGATAAAGGTTACTGAGGATGAATGAAGGAATGAATTACCCAATACTTTGTAGGATGTACTGGGCGTGAATCTGGGTAAAGTGGTAGTGGTGGTTGGGAAGTGGTGGCTCTTTGGTTAATGCTTTGGGCTATTGATCAGAATTCAAATCCCACTACTGCTACACTGCCACTGTTGGGTCCATTACCAAAACCCTCAACCCTGCTAACTTGTATCATGTCTTATTTGTAAACAGCTTTGGTTTAAAGCATCATCCAAATGAGTAAATACAAATGCCCAGAACAGGTACACTGGAAATGAAAGCCCTGTCTTGTTTCCAGTGCCACCCACACTACCCAAAAGAACAATCAGACAGTTGGAACCTACAAGAAAAACTGGACTGAGAAATTACCATAATGTCAGACAGGCTACAGTAAGTGACTGTATACCTTCAGCATGCACCTACATAGCAGGTATACCATACCAATCACTGGGTGTGGAAGCGAGGGAGGTTTACCTAGCATACCAACCTAGTCAGATATTTAGTATTAGCACTAGAACATTGTGACTACTTTCTTACAAAACCTCTGAAATAGCTGTAGCCTGTCATGTCACAGTTTGAGAGTGTGCAATTGCATGTGAAGCGCAACATAAATTAGATCACTCTACTCCACTGAGAGCAAATGTTGCCCCTGCTAATGTGAAAACTAAGAAACTCCCTGGTTTGCTTTCTAATGATGAAAAGCAAACACATGTGCAGAGCTGACCTGACCCTGGCTCGGCTCTCTGATGAGATGTGTGGACAGAAGCTCCAGCTCTGCTTCTGCATCCCACAAATCACATTCGCCCCAAACATGAGCAAGTGTGTGTGGACTCCAGAGACCTGTAATATCTCTATAAACTCACGTCCGGTATGTTGACACGGCTCTGGGCAAACACTGGAGAGCCGACCTGGAATAGCAGATTCCCCGGCTCTTTGCTGGCCGTGTTCGTTTAGCTCAGTCCCCAGAGTACGGCGGGTCGCTTTTCTGTTTTCCTACCTCAGGCAATCAAACAGCAGCTTCCCAGCTAACCCCTGCTCTACTCCTGGGCTTTCCCATTACAAAAACATTCACTTACAAGGTCCACACTGCAGCGCAATGCAAATATTCCAATGGTTGGACAAGCTTGGAAAAAAGGGGGAAGGGTTTGTGGGGAACTCATCGCTGCACCTTCCCACCGCAAGACCTTTTTTATATTGTATGTGCAGGTAGTGAATATTAAAAGGCAGCTCTAAAAGGACAGAATATTACAGCTGCGTGCTGTTCTCCAAACCGCACCTGACATGCTGATATGGAAATTATGGCTGCAATAATCCAAGAATGAAGTCACTGTTCACTGTTCACACATTACTGCTAACTTTTTCTGGTCACCTTGCCAGTTTTCTTCTTTTCCCTCCAGCATTCATATTTACATGATTTAAAAAGTGGATCCATTTTAAATCAAGACAGAAGACATGACTGGAACATCCGAATATATAATCCAGAAAGGTTCCCAGATTTCTGTGGAAGAGGAGAATCTTGATACATGACCTAGGGTATAGAAGATACCTTTAAAACATCCAATAGTTTAACATAATGCAATATTTATTTTGTTTTACCAAAAATGTATAAAATAAAGTGTTGTTTTGTGTAGAGATTTTAAGAAAAGAAAAACAGTTTAAGCCTTAAGGAGAAGACATGCCTCCTTCACTGGGACTGGCAGGCACAAAGGCCTCACCTCCTTTAATGAGACTGGCATACAGAAAGGCCACACCTCCATCACTGAGACTGACAGACACAGAGGCCACACCTCCATCACTGAGACTGACAGACACAGAGGCCACACCTCCTTCACTGAGACTGATGGACACAGAGGCCACACCTCCTTCACTGGGACTGACGGACACAGAGGCCACACCTCCTTCACTGGGACTGATGGACACAGAGGCCACACCTCCATCACTGAGACTGACAGACACAGAGGCCACACCTCCTTCACTGAGACTGACAGACACAGAGGCCACACCTCCTTCACTGGGACTGGCAGGCACAAAGGCCTCACCACCGTTAATGAGACTGGCATACAGAAAGGCCACACCTCCATCACTGAGACTGACAGACACAGAGGCCACACCTCCATCACTGAGACTGACAGACACAGAGGCCACACCTCCTTCACTGAGACTGATGGACACAGAGGCCACACCTCCTTCACTGGGACTGACGGACACAGAGGCCACACCTCCTTCACTGGGACTGATGGACACAGAGGCCACACCTCCATCACTGGGACTGACAGACACAGAGGCCACACCTCCTTCACTGGGACTGACAGTCAAAAAGGCCACACCTCCTACACTGAGACTGATGGACAAAAAGGCAGCCGCACTGCCATTTATATACAGTACAGTTTATTAGACTGATACCTAGAAAGTAGACACCTTGCTCTTTTTCATTCATTCATCTTTTGTAAGTATTTTTATTCGGGTCCGGTGGATCCAGAGACTATCCAGACAACACTGGACTTGAAAACGTATATATTTCAATTTAGGGTTTTCATACCTGATTAAAAAAAAGTAGTTGGTTTTGGATTCTGTTGTATAATAAGTCTTTAATGTATAACAGCATCACATGGTATTTTATCAAAAGAGCCACTCTGCACGTCAGAGCATTAAGGGTTAAGATGGGTCTTTGTCTGAAGCAATATTCAGTGGATATGTTGGCCGGATTTCTCAGCAGGGCTCACTAATGACTTGTAGCCTACAAATCCCAGGCACTCTCAGGTGGCATCGTCTGACTCAGACCCAGCAGTGTGATGAAAAGCTACGGATAAAAGAAACTGACAGTTGCAACTCATTGCGAAGAGAAAGCAGCACCCGAGCAGACGAAACTCTGGAGCCTAGACTCTCTCTCTCTCTCTCTCTCTCTCTCTCTCTCCTATTCTCTCTATCTATCTACTTTACAATATATCTAATTTAACTTTTTCCTCTTTTTTCATTTGTCCTATCATTTCTTGTGTCTCTTAGAAAAGCTTTTTCAATGCATGCACAAAAACAAGACTGATGTAAGACCAAGTATATGCGCTTTCTAATTAAAGACTTTCTCACCTTTTTATCACTCCATTAAGTAAGAAGATTCATCTCTCTCTCTCTCTCTCTCGCGCTCTCTCTCTCTCTCTCTCTCTCTCTCTCGCGCTCTCTCTCTCTCGCTCTCTCTCGCTCTCTCTCTCTCACTCTCTCTCTCTCTCTCGCTTTTTCTTGATGGGTCTCTCCCTCCCCTCCACTTTC
Source organism: Notoglanidium maculatum (assembly GCA_030068355.1). NCBI lineage: Eukaryota > Metazoa > Chordata > Actinopteri > Siluriformes > Auchenoglanididae > Notoglanidium > Notoglanidium maculatum. Next base: position 1,909,192 of record JAQQZX010000039.1, on the reverse strand, counting down.
ACACTTGACACACTTCAATCGATACACTCCTGCTGGTCCACTCCATGTGCGCGAACAAGAGGAAGCTCTAATTGAATCTTAGAGGCAATGAGCCAATCACATTTACATCACAATGTGGGTAAAATGTTAATATTTATATCTGTTGTTCTAATGTGCCTTTAAGTGGATTAAGTCATCTTGTTTATTGAATGAACAAGTTTTAGAAAACATAAATAAATAGACCACAAATTGAATGAAGTAAATCGATTTAGCTTTGTGAGAGGTAATGAGATTACAAACCTCAGATGGGTGATTCCATGATTGGGGTGCCATTTGTGTTCCACTCATATTACGTTTACAAGTATGCAAGTAAAATAAAGGTAAAATACATTTTAAACACAGGAAAACTTTCCTTCACAATGACATATGTACATGTTTTAAATAAATAACTTAAAACATACAATCCACAGCATTTTTTTACCTGCTCACTCTAACTATACTTTGAAATATAATCAATAAATACTTTAAAAAAAAAATTATTTTCACATTAATATGCAAATCAATTTATCATCCCATTCTTGAAATATCATTTTCCACAAGTCATCTATTGTAGGTTGTAAAGTGTGTACATTTTAGTACATTTCCTCATCACATCAAAGTGGCAGGCTCACCCTTCTCAGAACTCAATTCTTTGTTTTGATATTTGAAAGCATGTGACCGCTACCTGCTAGCTCTCTGTGTAGCAAAACCTATGCAAATTCACTGTTAGTGATCCCTTCTTGAACTTTTTCTTCATTCACGTGTCATACATGCAAGCTTTGAAGGAAATATGCCTTATCTTTTTTTTTTATAATTTTTATAATAATGAAATAATCATAGAAAAAACGGAATGGAACAGTCAAAAGAATTTAAAATATAGATACCTTGACAACATATCTCCAATTTCATGTTCCAATTTAACACCTACGGCTTAGAATGTCGACGAATTGCTGCGGATTGTTTTTTAATATCGTTGGCATTGAAAATGCCGAGTCGCTACTTGGATTCTGGGAAGGGTGAGCCGACCCCTTCAACATAAATGCTAGGTAAACACGTTTTGTTCAATTTTATAAATTTTATGTTGCTCTTAAGAGCAAAATGAAACCTGGAACCTTGAAAAACAGCAAAACAAATATATTTGCTGTTTTTGAATGCGTAAATATATAGTTTCTTATAGTCAATGCTGAAAAATGATTAATAATAATAATAATAATAATAATAATAATAATAATAATAATAATAATAATAATAATAAAGTAAAAGTTTTAAGAGATACAAGGTCTAAAGTCCACCACAATCCCAGAGTCACTCATTTGCTGCTATTAAAAGACTAATAATCTTTTAGGATATAATCATTGTAGTTCATTTCTTCTGCTTTCTTAAAATTCTTCCCTATTCCTTCTTCCTAGTTGTCTACCATGGGGTCAGTTTAGAATTGATTTGCTTTCAGGATCAAGCCTTCTCCCTACACACGCCCTCCTCATTATTGTGTGTGTGTGTCAGGTTGGAGGGCTGTCTGGCAGATGGCCCATCGAGGGGGTTGGTCTGTGGGGGATGACTCAGCGGGATAGTCCACCGCCTCCCGACATCACTACATGTTGAGCCCCGCCCACTCTAACCTCACTACATCATGGGTCAGCTACTGGCTGCCAACTTACTTAACATTTAGTGACTCGGTCTATCAGTATCTCCACTCCAGTCCACCACAGGCAGGGATTGATTAAAAACAACAACAACCTGTCTATGTCCCTGCCTGTAACCTACCTAGAAATTCTGAGCAACAGAATAAAACATTTCTAGGATGCTATTCCTCCCTAAATTAATAAATGAAAGTGCAAGGACAGATCTTAAAGACGTTAAATATGTGATGCCTAATTTGGTAGATTTGGTCATTGGTGAAAGTCGAGCATCACAAACAATTCAGAAAGTCTTTCTTTATTTATCACTACACACAAGTGCTTATCCAACTACACCTCAATGTCTCTCTTCAGCTTATTCTTTCCACAAAAATCGCAACACAACACCAACTGAATACTAAGATACTTTATGCGGAAATGCCATTCAACCAGGTATGACAAACAAAATGATGTAATTCCAGAGCAAATTTACAATGTGCAGGTGTTGCTTATTGTTTTTTAGAGAACTTTATGGACAAACATGATATACAACAAGCTTTGTCATTGATCATTACAAATGATACATTCCCAGGGCACTTATTTCTGCGTATAGATGTCACCAATACGGTAAACTTGTCATCCTCAACCCTTGATTTATTTAATGGTCTCACCAGTCACCAGTGTTTTAATTCTATTTTCCTTTTCTTTTTGTAAACATGGAACAAAATAATTAGTTCTTCATCTTCTTCCTGTTCCTTTGTTTACGAACTTCAAGCAACTTTCAGTAGTTTATGATGCATCATGTTTTTGTAGTCATATAAACTGTCATGAAATTGTAACAGCACCACTTGCAGTACAAGAGCACTTGTGCATGGTAGCCAATGCTAAACCGCAGAGAGTATGCCATCCATCCATCCATTCCATTCATTACCTATACCGCTTTATCCATCTGGGTCGGGGGGAAGCTGGAGCCAATCCCAGCATCTTCGGGCGAGAGGCGGGGTACACCCTGGGCAGGTCGCCAGTCCACCACAGGGCCAACACAGACAAACAGCCACACACGCACACATTCACACCCATGGCAATTTAGAGTAGCCAGTTGACCTAATCTGCATGTCTTTGGACTGTAGGAGGAAACCGGAGCAGAGAGTATGCACACAGTAAAATTTACTCAAATCAAAGATCATTTTTCTCTTTGCCAGATAACAGAGTAAAAGTTTACTAAAACATATTACTCTGTACACTCAGAGTGGAGCAAAAACAACTATTTTTTAGGAAAGCATTTTTAAGCTAGTCAGACATTTTTGCTGTTCAAGCTTGTAAGCTCATAAGGTGCTTTCGTCTTTGAGCTAAACCTAGGTCTGTGTATATACTGAGGCCTTACTCCGCCTCTTCCCTTATATAGTGCTCTGGCTCCGCCCACAGGTGCTGGAACTTTCTCAAGTCTAACTGCTTCACATTTAACCTTTCCGGTTAAACTCTCCAACGGGCAAAGAATACCTCAACCCAACTTGACATTCTAGAAAGTTCTAGCAACATTTTTACAGATCTGCTATTATTACTATAGCAAATAATTCATTTACAATAGAAACATACCACATAACTCTTATCACCATGAATTGCCTTTAACCGAACACAAAACTCCTATAAACCACAAAGAAATGACCAACAAACTGAATAAATGACTGCTGTATAATGCTAAGCGAAAGAAAAAATTATTGGAAGTGTTAAAGATGGCAACCGAACGGATCATTTCAAATTTCAATCATTTCAACGGCTCAGTGATTCATTCGTCAGACTCTTTCTTTGTCTTTTTTTCCCTTTCTTTGTCTTTCTACTGTCTATAAGCACTAGTGCACTGATTGACTCTTGTTCATGCCTCACCCCTCCCGGCTCCTTGCAGAACGACCCCAAAGCTGAAGACTGATTGGCTCACTGACATGTCAATCAAACAGCTGCAAATGACTGAAAGAGCCTAGAGCAAGAGGAGGAGATTTAGACCACTGATAACTGCATACAGCTACAGAAACATAGCTTATCGGTCTTATCCGTTAGTGATATTATAGAATGAAAAAACAAATCAGCAAGCTGCCTTCTGTTATTTGCAGTCGTCTGGCGTTTCAGTGAGCAAAGAAGCTTTTTAAAGACATGGCCTACTAAACAGACCAGCAAGCATGGAGGAAATGTTCTACGCTACTTACACAAATCCAGCTGTCTAATATATAATAGTCATATTATATATGTATAATAATTTTCTTTATTATTTGAATCAGTAATAAAAGCGATTCAAATGATTTCACGAAATCATGCATTTTGTAGTTATTGAAAATCCAGGCTTGTAGGCTTTTTTCGCATTGTCTTGATAATAGCAGCCAAAAATGTATTTTCCTGTAATACAATGATATATTTAAAACATATTCTGTCATATGCCACTATTTTGTAATTTTAAGTTTGACAATAAGAAAATGAAAGACCGTAGGATTCAGAGGAACGAACTCGTGAAGAATGGACTGTGACATATCGATCCTTACAGAAGTGTTATAAATGATACAAATCTTGTAAATGATCTGAACAAAAAGAACTCGTACAGCTAAGTGAATGATAATTCCCATTTCATTGTGCTGTTACAGGAAATTAATCAATGATGCAACAGAGTTATTGTTACCAACCCAAAGTCAATTTTTGTCTATACTAGTATGTCCATGTGCAAACAATTATGATTTTTTAAATTAATTTCTCAGCATGTACCTAGTATATTCACTCATGCCAGGTTTTGACCATTAACCTGACCGCTAACCTCTGTAACAGAATTAAATATCCTCACCCCTGTATTTCCACCTGAAAATATATTTCTTGTTTCTCATACCCACAGACGCTGCTAACCTTCTCACTGAAGTAGCAAATAATCGACATGTGCCAAGGTAAATATTTGGATAATTATCCATTTTTAATTTCGCTTGTTTAAACACCACTCCTTCTCCTAAGGTCCAGCAGATGCTATTAAATTTCACCCCATAGATACACAGTTATGACATGTAATAACTATGTGAATATAAAAGAGATTAATAATTTAGCGGGAGCTAACAAATTAGGGCCATCATTAAAAAAAAAGGAGAAAGGAAAAAGATGAGGAAAACGGACGCAGCCTGCATTAAGCTTCAAGACCAAGGTAATGTCGACTCGCTCGCTTCTTCTCTCCCCTGTAAAGAATTACGGCATTAATTCTCCACAGTGAACTTATTGCCCCTATTCGTTTCAGGGTTCCCTGGAGCATT
>JAQQZX010000039.1:1877281-1889152 GCA_030068355.1 Notoglanidium maculatum | reverse complement strand
ATAGATAGATAGATAGATAGATAGATAGATAGATAGATAGATAGATAGATAGATAGATAGATAGATAGATAGATTGTGTATGTGTCTACGTTTTAAACATGTTTTTTAGCCTCGGTTAAGTTTTTTTTTTGCAGAATAGCATCAATACTATGGGCTCAGAGGCTTTAATGAGCTTCTCGACTTTAAAGAGTTGAAGGATATTAACAAGCTGCTTGACAAATGGCGCTCAGAAGCACATTAAAGAGGCGCCTAATGGAGCGCATAATGACGGCTAATTTTCGATCAGATATAAATTAGAGCCCCCCAACAGTTATTTGCCTTAAGGACTTTATGTAAATGATTCTGTTCTGTAGTATAAACTGAGAGAGAGAGAGAGAGAGAGAGAGAGAGAGAGAGAGAGAGAGAGAGAGAGAGAGAGAGAGAGACGTCCAATGAGAATCCAGTCGTACCCGGTATCTTCAAATCATAACGCATTGTTGATTTCTTTATTTCACCTGACTCGCTTTGTTTTGTTTGTTTGTTTCCTTTTGGTTTGTTTGTTTTTTTTTGTTTTATTTTCGCTAATTAAAAAAAAAAGAAAATTGTTGAAATCCTGCAAAAATCAGTTGCCGCTTCTAGGATAGTAGATTCATTTTTAAACAGAGTTGTTTAACTAAAATGATTACATAATAGTATACAAGAATTTACATAAAAAGTACATAAAACTATTTTGTACAGTTATAAAAATATTATACATTTTGGTCGCGTTAAATCTGGCAGAAAAGGGATTTAATGCAAAAAATCGTGTCATATGAATTTTGGTGAAATTTTAAATAGGTTATATTAACCTTATATTATTATTATTATTATTATTATTATAGGTCTATTTGCGCGTGTGTGTGTGTGTGTGTGTGTGTGTGTGTGTGTGTGTGTGTGTGTGTGTGTGGGCTATTATATCGCATTTTCAGCAATCCAACGTTTTTCACGCGACAGCCGCAGCATCCAGAGCAATTTACTTATTTCTCTGTAATTACTGTATAAAGCTGATTTCTGGAGCAGAGAGAAGGGGAAAGGCCCACCATCCTCAACTCTTAAATATTTAATCACCGCAGGCCTCTGCTTCTGAACACATCTATTTGAACACAATGTATGACTTTAATCAGCGGGGCGCAAAAGTGGAAAAATATTCAATCAGTGTGACGTGGAATAAACTCAAATATACACTATTAGCAATCAAAAAAAATGTTTATAGGCTGGATTTCATTCGAGTAAATGTCTTGGTGGTGACGGGATTAACATAGGCCAAATCGTGCAATAAATTCTCTGTGGTTCATTAATTACTATTTATTAACGTTCTGTTTACTTATTGTTAAATGAGACGAATCAGGAAGAAACTTCATTTAGTTACAATATCCTGATTAATTATGAAAATATGTGAAATCTTATAATCACGTAAAATGTCTGCTAGATTGTCTATTCATCATTGGGTAAATGTAGGCCTGTGTTAATCTAAAAACGCTTTTGCGTACATTATGTTAATACTTATTAGGTTTGCTAAATTAATGGAATTTTTTAAAGGAAATAAAATGTAAGGAAATCATTTGTGATAGAAATAAGCTACCAAATGAATAACACCAAGATTGAGCTTAGTTTAATTTAATGTTTAGATATATTCACTAAATGAGCATGTTCTTCTTTTACAGCCCCCAGTACACAAACTAATAACCACTCGTTTTAATTAATATTGCATAAAGCCCTAGAACTGCAGAGCCTCTCGAGCGCGCTCAAATGTGAGACTGTACAAAAATGGACAAAAACATAAAAACAAAACAAAAAAGGAGACATACAAATTAAGCCATATGTTTCTCTCTGTAGTATCAAACGCCGTGAATGAGACAATGGCATTAATTACAGTAACATCAGTTGAGTGCTTAGGTTGTAACGGACTAAAATAAATAAATAAATAAATAAATAAATAAATAAATAAATAAAATTACAGAAGGCTTAACGTTATGATTGAGTCGCAGGTCGTTTTGGTTGTCAGGCGACCAGCGAAGAAGAAGAAGAAGAAGAAGAAGAAGAAGAAGATGCGCACTTCCGGCAGCACGAGCTCGCCACGTGCGTTTGGCCTTTAAATGTACAGTTAAAATATTCTACTTGCAGGTCCCCAGGGCGGAGCACCGCCAGTCCCCGGGTTCATAAAATATTCATTATCAGTGCTTCATGTGAAAGAAGAGTGGAGGCTGGAGAGGAAAAATAAAAACACAAGATATAATTATAACAAAGGGGCGGTGGGCGGGAGGCGGGACATCAGCTCTGTTGTTTTCTTTCTTTCTTTTTTTAATATTGTTACTGTGTTTTTGTAGTTTGTGCGCACACACTCGATTTTTTTAGTGTGTTTAAGGCGCGTGCACGTTTACAGGTGTGTTGTCACCTGGGTCAGAGAGGTCACGTGACACACACGGTCACATGAAACGTGCCATGGAAGTGTGTGTGTGTGTGTGTGAGAGAGAGAGAGAGAGAGAGAGACAGTAATTAACCCTCTCACTTGATTACACGCTCACTCACTACTAGTATAATTATCCGCGCTTCATAATCCGATATGTAATTTAATAATTCGTTCTTATTAGCGAATGAAGTGATCGACTCGTTTAGAAGAACTGATTTCTTCGTTAAAAGCTGATTAGAATTGATGAGAGGGCTTTCACAGCTCGGAGTCTCGCATACACGATGATCTCCATCCTTCACCTGATTAAATAAATCCTCTTATAATTCTATTACATGACCTCATTAACTAACCAGTGTTTTGTAAACATTGCTTAGTCTATATTTTGGTGAACAATCAGACATGTGGATTAAATAAACCGCAAAATGCTTACTGTCATCATGTATGTACATGATTATATTTACTATAGGCTATTTATAGGGTTCAGCTTTGTTTTGGGGGGAATGATCTGGGGATGCTCTTACCAGCAGGTGTGTGTGCGTGTGTGTGTGTGTGTGTGTGTGTGTGTGTGTGCGAGTGAGAGAGAAAGAGAGAGAGAGAGAGAGATTAGGTATGAGTGTATAAGCCGTAAAAGTAATGTTACCTAGAGTAAATTCACCCGTTAGTTTTCGTTTTGTTAAAAAATCAATTGGTGTAAATCGACATTTCTTTTGTACAACAGAAATATGAAAGACATTGAAGGTGGAATGTGGATAAAGAAGATGCACCAAAAAAAGTCAAATTGGCTCTTTTTTCAGGTTCATTAAAGTAAACAACGAGCCACGCGCATAAAGTTACAAAACAGTTTTAGCAATGGCTCCATTTTTACTCAAGAAAACAAGGGTTAACACGAGACTGTTGACTAATTATATGTGAATTATTTGGCTTAGCTACTCTCAGGAAATCTGGCCACCACTGCTGTCCAAAACCAACATTAAACAACAGTGCGTTTGAAAATTAGGCTACTAGCAGCTATTTAGTCGCACTATTTACTAGGCATACACCTTTTTTTTTTTTTACAAGACACGTCACAGAAATATATTTACCATTAGCCTTCTCACAACGAAAAAGAATGTATTTGCTGGAAAATTGATTTTTTTATAAGCTTTTCGACTGCTGACTACAACATTCTATTATTATTATTATTATTATTTATTTATTTATTTATTTATTTATTTATTTATTTATTATGTCAAATCCCTGATCCCTTCAGTATAAACAACGTTTAGATTAATTCTATACTTCATATTGTTATTCCGTATAGTTTTGGTGCATGCATAATTATTCAACTGTGCTTAAAATTGGTTGCATTTCCGGTCAGGAAAAAAAACAGCGTTGCATGAATGTTTATATTTCCTGTATTCTGTCCAAAAGATGTGATGATTAACAGGGTTTTGCATGATACAGTGGACCAATCACAATACTAAAATGTACTAACCACAGTTCTGGGGTGTATTAGGTAGTGTATCATGATGTAATTACAGCATTAATAGTGGGGGTGGGGTTGAGGGGGGACAAAACAAAACATTTCTTTCTTTTTTGTGTATAGAATATTCCGGTTGCTGTCCATGGTCCTGAAAGCAATCCCACGACAGTGATGACACACCAGTCACATTTCTTTCTTTCATTCCTTTTCTAAAATCTTTTTCTTTTTTTAAATCGTGCCAGGCTTCAAAGGCCGCCCGTGTGTCGGTGGTGGAAGACTGAGAAATGCACAGACTGTGGATTAAAATGGAGACCTGGTGTTTTTTTTTCCCCCTTTCTTTTTTTCTTTTTTCTTTTTTTTTTCTGGCGGGCTGACATCTGGCAGCGCTCGTGCTCTAGGGACCTCCCCTCAGATCTCTATAGACTCCATCATTAGACTCTAATAGAATATCAGCATTCACTCTCAGCTAAAGCAGCAAGTTGGCCTTAAGCAAACTCGTTCTGAGGAAAAAGAAATATACGTATCAAATGCATGTTATAGCTTTCAAATTACCGTGTACAATACCCACGTGAGATACCTTTTCTCCCCCTCACAAACTACTTCCCTTGTAAAGACGAGGATACAAAAGGCAAAAGGGAGATTAAGCAATGCATTTAACATATACTCAGCTAAAAAGATGGTTTTATATATAGTGAAGATAAAGGAAGCCACTGAGAACTAAAATAAAATGTTAAAATGTTTGTTCTTTAATGAAACACAGGTCAATTCAGTTATTAAACGATAACGTAAAATATACATGGATGTAATACTAAAAAATCAATTGAAAATTATAAATAAATAAACTGGACAAGTAAAACCTAAAGCAACAGACATTACAGAGAGAAGTTTGACCGCAGCTAAAACAGCAATACAGCAAATACGGATAATATCTTATGTGTTCGACCCAATGATTTATTTACATTATACACGTATACTTTCCATGAAACGGATCTTTTTTTTTCTTTCTTTTTTTTCCATAAAGAAAACATTTACCAAACACGGTGAATGTAACAAGCCATGAATTCATCATGATACGCGTCCAATTTGTACAAATAAATTACCAAAGAACATACAACATAATTCAAATGGGGAAAATATCATATCTCTCTCAATTGTGCCGTTCTCAGGGAAAAACGACAAAAAAATAATAATAATAAATAAAGTGGCTTATTTTAAGCAGTCCAATCCCCCTCCCCATCTTTGTAGAGACCACGCTTTTTTGTACTCAGAATATGATTTTCTCAAGAAAAAAGATGAGGAGGGAATCCCAATAAATATGTAATGAAGTAAACATTACCTCACATGATAAATAGTTCATAAGAAACTAGAGCGCAGGCGTATTGCAGCTGAGATTTGGTTCAAACAAATCCACATGGTTGGCACACAGTTTAACCTTTTTTCCTTCAGTATTCATAGCCTTAGCTACATTTATTTAGCCTAGAAGTTCAGGTTCGATTTTTTTTTTTTTTTTTTTTTTTTTTTAACGCACTAAATATTTAGCGAGAAATACAAAACTATTCACTCTTTGATTAGTACTGTGATGAGTGTTGAAATCGAAGAGGTGGAATAAAAAAATAATAAATATAACTAAAGACTACTAAATTAACCATACACTAGAAACTCTATTGCATTTTATTACCATATAATAATAATAATAATAATAATAATAATAATAATAATAATAATAATAATAATAATAATTAGCTGTCGTGGTGTGCTTGATTTTTATGGCAAAAAATTTTTTAAATAAAAAAAAACAAAAGAATACAACAATCAAAACAATTTCAACCTCTTCAATTTCGCATTCATCCATAGTCTAATATTATCACTCATATAATTAGTAGGTATAAAAAGTCTTATTTGTGGATATTTGTCCTCTTTTTGACTCAACTTTCTCAGTCATTACTATTTAATATATTCACCGTCCATCATTAGCTCCTCTACACGGAAAATTGCCCAAAAAACCAATTTGATTGAGGCTTTTAGAGAGTCACACTCATCTGAAATCATGACCATGTTAAATATCAAAAGGGGAAAAACAAGGTCTTACTTGGTCCGGTCCTTTAAAAATGCCTCCACGTCATCCTCTTTTGACGTGACAGTGATTTTGGTGTTTTCAGTCAGAGTGACAGTCTGCTTCAGTGCACGAGTCATGGATGATTCAGGGGGAAATTAAAAAAGAAAAAGATGTGAGGATAAGAAATGTTATACAAACAGTTCGTGAAGTCTTTTAAAAGAGTGAAATTTTATTATTTTTTTACACGCACGCTGAGTATTTCATGCGTTTTTGTTTCTGCCTCTGGTTGCAGAACCAGACGCGCACCACGTTCTTTTTGAGGTCCAGCTTTTCGGCAATGGCGGCGATTTTTTCAGAAGAGGGCCGCGGTTGGATGGCGAAGTAGGCCTCGAGAGAGCGCTTCTCAGGCGCCGCGATGGACGTGCGCTTCCGCTTCTTCTCGGCGCCGTTGAAGAGCTCGGGCTTGCTGAGCTTCTCGCGGTGCGACTTTTCGGCCTCATCGAGCCACGCCTGGAGAATGGGCTTGAGTGCGATCATATTGTTGTGGGAGAGTGTGAGCGACTCGAAGCGGCAGATCGTGCTCTGGCTGAGCGAGCCCACGCCTGGGATCTTGAGGTTGGCGAGCGCCGCGCCCACGTCCGCCTGCGTCACGCCGAGCTTGATGCGCCGCTGCTTGAAACGCTCGGCGAACGCTTCCAGGTCCCGCGGATCGGCGTCTACGTCGCTTGGGCAGCCCAGGTGGTGCGCCGACGGGAGTGCGTGGGCGTGCGCGTGGGCGTGGGCGTGCGCGTGGGCGTGAGCGTGCGCCGCCGCCGCCGCCGCCATGTTGATGGCTGCCTGGTGCATGGGGTGGTTCACGCCGGCCATGTGGGCCGCCGGTGTGGACACCACCGAGCCGTCCATGGCTGCACCTGCGAGCGCCAGGCCCGGGCTGAGGTGCTCGAGGAGATCCCCTTCCAGCGCTTGGTGAGGCTGGGGGTGGTGATGGTGATGATGATGATGATGGTGGTGGCCTCCATTCCCACCGCCGCCCAGCGCAGACGGGTGAGAGATTGGCACGGACGAAGAGGACGACGAGGACGAGGACGTCGAGGAGGTGCACGGCAACCCGTTCATGGCGTGGTATGTCGCGTCCGGCTTAAAGGGGCTGTGGTGAGGTGGAGGGTGAGACTGGTGAGGATGCGGAGGGTGGTGAGGGTGGTGGTGGTGCTGCTGGTGCTGGTGGTGACTTTTAGTCTGTGAGACGATGTCCACCGCCGCCAGAGCTTCGGCGCGGGCCAGCAGACTCTCATCCAAGCCGCCGAATATGTTGCTCTGGAATTGAAAAGAGAAAAAAAAATGGAGGGCGTACATATAACTGTCAGCAAGGATGGAGGGGAGGGGGGGGGGCGGATTCGCACACCACTCTGAGATTTTAACAACATTTCCTGCATGTTAAAAAAAGAAAATCCTACAAGACACATGCAACATCCCAGGTCATAAAAATTAATACAAAAAAGGCAAACAGGACTGAATGCATGCATAAAGTTAAGACGTGAGGAGGGGGAGAAATGAAGGTGTTTGACTGATTTGCTCCGGAGAAGACATGAAAAAACATGAATAATAAAATAGAAAAAAAACTGTGCTGCCAAAATGTGGTTTTTAAGCTGTGATTATGAAGTGAAGTTACATACCGGTGGGGTCGGGAGACCCGCTCGGCGCATTGCCTCCGAGCTCACGCTGCTGCTGATGCTGGTGCTGATGATGCCCGTGTTGCTGCTGTGTCGAGCGGACGAGCAGGACAACGAATGCGACTCCGAAGTCAAAGTGGAGGACGAGGTGGATGAGGCTGAAGAAGACGAAGAACTCGGAGGAGAAGAATGCAAGGACGAGTACTTGGGCTCGGGTAAAGAGGTGTGAGGCATGACGAACGCCTGCTTGCTACTGCTGTTCACAGACATCATCATCATCATCATCACAGCTTGCCCGAGCCAAAAAAAAAAAGAAAAAATATCAAAGTTCCCACCCTTAAAGATAGAAGTTAAGACTCCTCCTTCTTCGATTTATAGAGTTCGGAAGTCTCAAGTCGCGTCGAAAAGGAGCAGAGGAAGAGGAGGAGGATAAGAATGATGAGGATGATGATGCGCAAAGTCTCTAGATGGCACATCTACTGTATGATGGCCTTACTGATCCGAGGGGAAAAAAACATCCGCTTGGTCGCGTCAGGACGAGAATGAAAACACTGTGCCCGATAGAAGCGACTCGGATATAACGAAAAGCTCAAGTCGGATCGGATCGGATCTGCGTTTTTTAGTAAGCAATGCGTTTCGCAGAACTGGTGAAATAAAAATCCTCACTGATTAAAACAAGTATTTTTACGTATACATAGTCTATAAGTTTTTGGTTTTTGCGAATGTGGAAATTGTCTCTGGTAAGTTTCTCATTATCTCTCGCAAAAAAAATTTTTTTTTTGAAAGAGTAACGAAGATTTAAAAAAAGTTTAGTCTTTGTCCTCTTGTTGGTGTAAAATCTCCAAATCCCGCTGTGCAGAAATAACGTAACTCTCTTATCCGTCTGCACCCGACGCTTTCGGTGATGATGAGACACACGGAGCTCCGGTAATGCTGCAGGGACCCGCGCGCGCTGCCTCTGCACTAAGGAGAAGGAGGGCAGGATCTCTCTCTCTCTCTCTCTCTCTCTCTCTCTCGCTCTCTCTCTCTCTCTCGCTCGCTCTCCTCTCTCTCTCTCATCCCTCTCTCTCTCTCTCTCTCTTTCTCTCTTTCTCTCTCTCTCTCTCTCTCTACCTGCTTGAATATCCTGTCATGCGTTATTATTCAGGGGACTCTGCGCATGGGCAGCGCCTTTGTTGTTGTCCTTTCCACCTTTCCAGTTATGTGATGCAACCACAATAATACAGAAAAAAAATTTAATAGATAGCACTATTACATTTATAAATGTAATTTACTGATTTGTCTGTGCTATTTGTTTGTTTGTTTGTTTTTATTTATTTTTTGAAATCTACTTTGGAAACGAATAGACAAGGGGAATTTTGTGGACAAAAAATCAGTAAGCAAAACAAATCAGTGCTCTCTCTCTCTCTCTCTCTCTCTCTCTCTCTCTCTCTCTCTCTCTCTCTCTCTCTATCTATCTATCTATCTATCTCTTTATTAAATTTATATATTATATAACATTATCTTATTCACGTTCCCTTTTTTCCCATTACGGGAATAATAATAAAAACGCAACCGATGTCACAAGACTACATTCTACGGTTGATCGTTTTATTAGTATTACTATTATTATTATTAATCTCCAGAAAAAGTGGATTATTTTAAAATACTCTTCGGGATTTAATTGCCAAGCCAGCACAATTGTCGCAGCGGGCTATTATCATATCTCCGTGCTAATTAGTCTACTTCATCAATGATATAATTAAAAACCTTTAATCATGTTTTAATTAGCCAGACTTGTCTGATTTGTTTAATCTCGCCGGCTCTATTGGATAGGCTAATTGATATCTGGCGAAGATTGAAGATGATATACCTGTTAAAAATTATTATTTATTATTGCAGATGAAGGGAAGGTGTAATCAAATGAAAATTATGACCACAGTCTTCAATCTTCAGTTCAGTTTGGTAGGCTCGTTTAAAAAAAAAAGGAGAGAGAGAAACTTTTTAAAGGTATGATGTTTCCTGTTCGCATTCTGTCTTCATGTCATGAATGAATGGCATGAAAAAGGTCAGATTATTGAGGCTCATTAGAGAGCGCGCGCGCGCGCGAGTGAGAGAGAGGCAGAGTGAGAGAGAGAGAGAGAGAGAGAGAGAGAGAGACGTAATTTACACATGAGTGGGATTTTTTAATATAAATTGATTTTTTTTAATACATAATGTATATAAAGAAAAATATTTTGCATTAGATTCATTCCTAGTCAATGCGCCATGAGTGCATATGAAATTAAATACAGGCACAGATGCCGATTTATTTCTATGCAACAAAAATGCGTCTAAGTATTTTTTCCTTCTAAAATGACGCACAGGACGTGTGTTATTATGTCAACATTCTTTTTAACCGACTACCAAAAAAAAGGAACCGCACCGCGCCTTGCAATAAATAATACGTCAGAACAACTCACAACTTCTACGCAGATTTATTTATTTATTTGTTTGTTTTGTTGGTTGGTTGGTTTGTTTACTTATCAAATTATAATACTCAACACCAAAAGCAGATTTATCCAAAAGCCCCATTTAATATTAATATTATGCTCTTAAAGAAATAATTAAAGCCTATATAATTTCATTCAGACTTCTAGGTGACGTTATTGCCAGGGGGGCGTGTCCTGTTGCCTAGGCGACCACAGCCACGAGATCCGCGCGCACGCGTCACAGTCTAGCTGTGTAACTTTTAATGTGCATTGAATTTTCTCTGTTGATTGAAATGCTGTTATTTGAAAATGGGAAAGACTTAGATAGATAGATAGATAGATAGAGAGAGAGAGAGAGAGAGAGAGAGAGAGAGAGAGAGAGCTAGATAGATAGATAGATAGATAGATAGATAGATAGAGATGAAGAATACATGAAGTAACTGCAGTGTATTTATATAGTTCTAATTGTATATTTGATAAAAGTTAAAGGGAGTACACAAAGTTTCTACAGAAACAAAATATTTTGGACAAATGTCTTTCATCATCTGTGCAAGAAAAGTGCTTCCAAGACCAACTCTACATAGCTGGATAGATCCCAGTTCGGACAGCCACCGCTATTCCGGAGACCTCAGACACTCCAATCAATGTCCACCTTTCAGATAGTGAAAGACTTTATCTATGATGAAACTTTAACGAAATCATTCATATTTCACCACCCTCCTAAATCGGCGTATGAAATTTTCATCGACGACGTACCATGCAAATGTGTATCCGAAGTCATATTAATCAATAGGGCTTCAGCTCCAGAGCAATAAACTCTGAGCAGTGGCATTAACGTGCTCTGGCTTTAAGCAGGATGATAATGTTCCTATATGCTGTATACTGTAAATTTACACCAACTGTAGACTGTGTGTTTGTATGAACAGTGGATACAGTAAATGTAATCACAGGACATGATGTTTCCAGAGAAAGGAGTTGTTCTGCATAAAGGAGACAAAACCTCGTGTGAATGAATTTCATAACACAAATCAGCACAGAAAACTAAAATAAGAAAAAAGTACAGATATGTTCCATATAAGTATCCATATATTTCCTCCTTTTTTGTCTCCTCCCTCCTCTTATATAGTCATATAGTCATTATACACACACACACACACACACACACACACACACACACACACACACACACACACACACACATATATATATATATATATATATATATATAATCAGAAAAAAGCATGCATCATGTATCTTCAAACTAATAAGTGCACTTTTGTTTCCTTACTAAAAAAACACACTCCAAGGAATTCTCAGTAAAAATGGGGCTCGGAAGAGCTTTTTGTTTTACTACACATAAATAATAACACAAAAGGAAAATGGCAAAATGGCAAGCTGAAACAGGGACGTGAGACATGAGCCGAGAGGAGAAATAACAGCTCCGGTTGATGTACAGTAGCTCAGGTGACTTGTTTGCTTTCTTTGACGCACATCAGAATCAAGGTAGAGCACCGCGCCGCTTGTGTGCTTTACACAAAAGACATTTTCAAGAGCGTCCCTCAGGAGCAGGGTACGCTAACAATCCCAATTATACCTGGACCACCAGAGACAGCTGGTTTAATACACATCGTTCCTTTGTAAGGTAACACAGACATGTTTTGAGAAGATGGAGACAAAGGATGCAACAGAGAGAAGGGAAGAAATTGAGAGACGGTGGATGTGCATGTTTGTGTGTGTGTGTGTGTGTGTGTGTGTGTGAGAGAGAGAGAGAGAGAGAGAGAGAGAGACAGAGAGAGAGAGAGAGA
>JAQQZX010000039.1:1854022-1869472 GCA_030068355.1 Notoglanidium maculatum | reverse complement strand
AATTCACCTGTCTCCCACCTATCTCACAACCCATACACAAACACACACACACACACACACACACACACACACACACACACACACACACACACGGGATTCCACACTATATTACCAGGATATGATGCATTTTATTGTTGTACCACAACAGAACTATTCTGAATATTACTAGTATCAGCAGGATAGCACTAGTACAAGTAGTACATACTGTACTGTACTGTACTATACAGTATTAATCCATTTTTTCATACTACAACAGCACTAATAAGTCTACTAGTGGTTCTAGTAGGTTAGTGCTAGTACTACTAGTATATGATAGAATACACCACACTACATTATACTTCACTATATTATACTATATGATACATTACTATACCATACTTTGCTATGCTATACTTTGCTGTATTACACTTACTTAACCATACCCAAGATATGGTTTATTTTATAATAGCACCACAACAGCATTAATAAAGATGGCAGTGATACACAAAAAACCCAGCAAATTAATTAAAAAAAAGAAGAAAATATTTTTTTCTCTTGTTTTCTCTGTACTAATGACAAAAAAAAAATCTGCATTCATAAAATCAGCTAGAAACAAAACAGAAACTCAGAACCCAAATAACCAAAAATAACAAAGTGTTCTGTTATTTGAGTGTAATTATTGATGCGCATAGATTTTTGTACATGTTTGAACATATTGGGATGAATTGGTTCATTTTAGGCCTCTGTCTGGGACTACAGATCCTGAGTGAACATCTCTACCACCTTTCTCATTAGTCTGACTGTCCCAGGTGTTAAACAGGCCTATGGCTTGTCATGAGTTGTCTAATAGATGATGCTAATTGACCTCCTTTCTGCCTTTCTTCTGTGTGAATGAAAAGCTTTCCCGCCGTCCTCTCATGGAGCATGTCACCATCTGATCCGACAAATGAAAAGCTCTCGCCTGTCACTCTGTCAGCGCTCATCAGACTTAATGATCATTTCTCCCTTCATCCAATCACATGCCAAAACAAATGATTTAAACTTGCGCACGTTTCTGTGCATGTGTGTAGCATGAATAGCTGATAGTATCGGAGCACATTCTTACCCCCTTTATTTTCAGGAGTTCAGGAGGTTGTGGTGCAATTTGCTTACACAGAAATGTTCACATAGGACCTTCTTCCTTTCGTTGCTCGTGTTACTAACTATCTGCATTTACTTTATAAGATCAAGATATTCAAATCCCAAGGCAAATCTAAGACTGAGTTTCCTGAAAGCCTTGCAGCATGAAGTTCAGAAAGCTAAAACAGTAGTACGAGTACCCCTGGAGTACCTCTGATTCATGTTGGGCCATATCCCACCACTGTGTCATTGATTACTTTTCTATAATAGCATGTCCGTAGTGTTTCCCCTCCTTACTTATAACCAACTTTCAGCTTTGTAACACAACTTTTTTCAGACTTTTGGACTTCTCTTTTGAAGTAAAGCAACAGAAAGGGGGACAAAAAGATCATCTTGATTATTTAAGATAGCTACTCACTTGTTTCTTTTAAAACAAACATCTAATATGTGATGTGAAATGACGCGTAAGTTTGTTCACCGCACCAGCATGGCCAAGACGAATTGATGTTCATTAAGCCCAATCCTGCATGCTCAGATCAAACCTGGCACTTTACCTGCTAACTTTGTGCACATAACTTATTCATGTACTTACTGTACCTACAAACTATTGACAAAAAAAAAACCCCACCACTCTCTGATCAAAGCAAAGTGTTCAGTACTTTTGTTGGGGCCACGAAGCCCGAGTCTGTAACTCTAATGATCTTCAAACGCTTCAGTGTTGCAGCGGGAGTTTAGCACAGCTTCCAGATAAGTCCCCTCGTTTTGTCCCCTAGAGGAGGCTTAATTGTGCATGGCTGCTGGGTGACAGGTGTCAGGTCTCTCCTGAACACACATACACACACACACACACACACACACACACACACACACACACACACACACACGCACACACACAGGAACAAGAGCACTTCAGCCTCCATTATGGCTCATTATTAGCATAATAATGCAGAAGTGCACTGCTGTGCCTGATGCTAACAACGCTATCACTCAAGTGAAAGAGGAAAGCAGTAATAGTGCAGTAAAAGGCTGGTGGGAATAAGGGGTCACATCACAAATGCTGCATTCATGCCATGTGCAAGAATTCCAGAGGATGGAAAAACTTCCTGTTTAAGCATAACATGTCATTTCATTTAAAGTGCCATTTTTATCTAGTAGTAGTTAGCCTTAGAAGATGTGTGTGTATGAAACGTTATTTAATAACAGAGATTCAATTTTATTTGTATAGTGCTTTTATCAACAGATGTTGTCACAAAGCAGATATAAATTCTGAATATAAACTTATGAATCAAGAAATTTACCCCTATATATCCCCAATGAGCAAGCCTGTGGCGACAGTGGCAAGGAAAAACTCCCTGAGACGACAAGAGGAAGAAACCTTGAGAGGAACCAGACTCAAAAGGGAACCCATTCTCAAATGAGATGTGAAGTGTGTAAGTGTTCAGGACTGAAATATAAAATAAAATTCATATTTTTCAAATAAATCGGCATGCCAAGCAGATTGCATCGCTTATGTGCACAATTTCTGCATTGCTCAGTGTGTTTAAGATACAATGTGCTTTTAGTTTGGCTTATGTTTTTCTCCACCCTCCTCCCATCATTGCTTGCCATGATCACCATCACCTGTTTCTTGTTTACCCCTGATAGCCCATGTATTTAAACCTGGTGTTTTCCTGTGCTCTCTCACAATGTATTTGTTCTGTGTCCTGTACCAGTCGTTACTGAGCCTTTTGTTCTGCGGATCATATCTCTGGTTTTGAATTTGTTTTTGGCTTCCTCGTTTTCACCCCTTGCTTTGTCCAGTACATGCTGTTTGGAAATCACCTGACCATTGCCTGCTTCTTGTTTCTTCCTTACAATTTGGATTCATTTGAAAACACTGCTGATACAATCTATTAATCTGCATTTGCATCTGTCTTCATTATATGACACCTTTTTATTCAGTATTTGCTATTATAATATTCATATTATTAAAAAAAAAGCAAATACAAGATTGTTGCACCTATTTTTATCCATTATTTATTATTATATTTTATTATTTATTATACCTTTATCCTTAAAATACGTCTCATTTTATTGTCAGATCATTATAAGCATTTATTTCTTGAAGGCAGAGAAATGATCTGCCAGTAGAATAAAAACATCTAAAGTTAGACTGATACTGATGATTAATAATCTTAACTTTTGTTAATTGTAGTCTTATATTAGTCTTATAAAGTTCCACATGTGACACATGAATGAAGAAAAAATTCGAGATGAGTTTCTAAGGGATCACGGAGAGTGAACTTGCGGAGATGTTTGCTGCACAGAGAGCTAGCAGGTAGCAAGTCAAGTCAAGCATTCATATGCTTTCAAAACAAAAACAATGCATTGGATTCTGGGAAGAGTGAGCCGGCCCCTTTAATAAACATTTCATGAGAGCGGGAAGTCGCTTTAGCTTTCCTTACTTATTCCCAAATTCCGTATTGTTTAGTTTGGCATTAATAGTGATTAAACTGAGATACAATAGGAAAAAAATTCCAGATATTCCGAAGTTTCTGTATAAATGTGTGCAAAGTTTAGCTTTCTGAATACATATTCATATGCCTTTTTCCAGAAAGAAACACATTAAGTGATTAAGCCAAAATTTGCAGAAGAATTGTGAAAAGTTCTACAAGATGCTTGAAAGAAAAATAAACACTAGCAGCTGGTTTCCTTATAAAACTGCACAACTTGAAAGAACTGATACTGTTTTAAAGGCAAACTAAATATTGATTTGAGTTTGTTTTTTCACTGTTTACTGCACTTTAAAGTATTTTTTTAGAACCGTTTTCATTATTTTCAAGGCATCTTTGTTTTTCCAGACTTTTACCCACTCTAGCCTGCTCTACATTTAATGCATTCTGCATCATATGCAATAGATCTATTCTGATCACATAAAATAAAAGCCATTTATTTGCCAGTCTTTTCTATCACAGTACAAGAGATAAAGCTGGATAAAGCTGGCATTACCAAACGGAGCATCGGGGGGTCTGAATTACTGCACTATCAGAGTCTTCAAAGCCGTTCCACAGCTGGCCTGAGCCTCATGGGCTGGCATTCAAAGTGATGAGGGAACGAGAGATTAGTGTAATGATCCACTGATATCTAGCACTATAGAACAAACTGAAGTGAGTATATATTTAAATTATATAAACATTACAGTAAAGATTTCTTTTTCTTTTTTGGGGGGGTTTTAAATAATTTTAAAAAAATTAGTTTGGTTGTTTTTGTTTTTTGAACTTGCTAGACTTGACTTATTATATTATTATATCATTTGAAATTATTCTTAAATGGAATCCTATATACAAATCTCAAAAATTCAGCTTTTAAAATGAAGGATTTTAGGTTGATTATGGTAAAAGGAAAAGCAGACACTTTGAGAGTGGTCAAACTGAGCATGTAGCCAATCATAGTCCTATTAAGCAGCTAACTTTGGATGTGAGTTCATCATCACTGTAGAAAACTTGCTATTGATTTTATTTATGAAATTGTTTTCCCTGTATGGGTTTTCTTTTATTGCCTAATTAATGTAAAATCTGTATTTTTACAATCTGAAAGTTTGAGATTTGTATTTTGGGTTGTGATCTTGTTTTTTTTTTTAATCTCATGCATGATGCATAATTTCAATTTATATGTTTGTAAATTGCAAATCTTAGTTTTGAACACATGTACAAAACAAGAAAACTAATTGGGGAAAATGTAAATCTATTAAATACAATATGAGGAAAGATTTTTTTTTTTTAAAGTGATGCGTATACAATTCAAATACATGATGGTGTGCAAGGATCAGACACACACACACACACACACACACACACACACACACTCATCCAAACCCACACACTATGAAC
The DNA here is from genome assembly GCA_030068355.1 of Notoglanidium maculatum. Lineage (NCBI taxonomy): Eukaryota > Metazoa > Chordata > Actinopteri > Siluriformes > Auchenoglanididae > Notoglanidium > Notoglanidium maculatum. The sequence continues at coordinate 1,864,505 of JAQQZX010000039.1, read as the reverse complement.
TAATCTCAAACGGCTTACACGTAGAACACAATAGTCAGAAAGAAAAGCATTCCTCCAGGTCAGACATCACAGTATATCTGAAAGAAATGCAGATTTCACCTGTAGGGCATGTGTCTGTGTGTGTATTTCTGTGTCTGTCTGTGTATTTCTGCATCTGTCTGTGTATGTTTGTGTCTGTCTGTGTGCTGAGGGGATTTGGAGGCTAAAGAGATGATTACTAGCGAGGTTTGTTTTAGGATTCGAACTTGTGTACATGTCAGTGTCTCTGGAGTGTCCAATTACACAGTTGGGAAGGTGACTTATTGGTCAATTTACAAGAAAAATAAAATATAGGCTCCATCGGTGAATTACTTACATGATTTTTTTTCACCTCCTGATATAGATACATCAGGGCTAATCCTCAAAAGAACCGGCATTCATACGAACCAATGCGAAAGGCTCAGTAAACTCCCAAATCTGCTCGTATTTTTTCAAAAGCTGCCAACAGACATGAAGAGACGAGATAATTAACTCCCTCTCTCCTCGAGCTGTTTCGGAAAAAAGGGAGCTCATTTCAGTACAAGATGTTGCTGTTTGGCATGAAATGTGCACCGTCTTCTCACTAACAGGCTTGTTTAAGTCTATCGTGAGCTCCTTCACCAGACCCCCGACGGAGGCCAGCTCCTGAGACCCCCGTCGTGCTTTGAGAAGCTCTTTAGAGCCCTAATCCACTCCAAATGCGCCGATAATTCTCCCTCGCCAGGCCACTCTCCTTCCTCACCGAGTGTCATGAGAGTGGCCTCGCGGGAGCCGATCAGCCAATGATAACAAAGTAGCCAGATGTCTGGTGCTGGCAGACTCCCAGAAGCTCGGCAGCGGTACGCAGCAGCATCCGCCATGGGCCCCAGATCAAAGCTACCTGAGATTACTTATGGGCACAAAATATGTGTTGCTTATTCTACAGTTCCCATTAATAACAATCTGGGAGAATTTGTATTTCTAATTAACTCTTTCTTTTGGGCGCAGAAGTGCTGTAGGTTTTCACGGGGCTCCATTTTTTTCCACCATGCAGTCAGAGAGCAAACAGGAAATCGGAAGTCTGGAGAAGGAAAGTCAGCTGTTTCAAGTTCTTTGTTCATTTTCAGACTTTAAAATCATCAAGCAAAATATGAGAAAACAAGATTTTTCCGCTTATAATGATGACGATGGAACCATACTTTCAAAGTGACTCATTTCTTTATACCAAAGTGATTGTGAATTCTTGAATCAGAAGGTGTGGGTTAATTTTCGGTAACATCAGCTTTGACAGTTGTTCCAGCTGCAGCATAAATTACTTTAATGGGCTCGTTCTAATACATCATCATTTCTACAGTAGTGGCTTGTGCAGGGACTTGTATGGGAGACACTCCAGATAATTTAAGACTAACAATAAACAGATTACCGGAATATGTCGTTAAGTAAAAAAAAAATAATAATAAAAGATCATAAAAATCACTGATATTGTGTAGTTTTGTGTTATGAGATGTATATTTACATTTATGGAAGGAGTCTCCAATGTCAGAAACTGTTTATGCCACAGGGAAGTCTTAAGGACAGAAGAGTTTCTGCTTTTGTTTGTTTGTTAGAGAAAAAAGTGAGGCTGTTGAACAATAGATTGTTCACAGCTGGTATAACTTAACTGACAACAGGAAGTAACTTATCGTTTGGATGTTCCATAACATTAAGTTAAAAAACATGACGTCCAAGTTTATCAAGTAATAAAATTGTTTGCAAATCAATGTTGTATGAGAAGATTAAAACACTTGGGGACATGCAGTTATAGGAAAATAACTCAGTTTCAGGGTAGTAGGAGTAACTACACTTTGTATTGGGCTGTGTCACACCACTCCAGGAAGGATCATTTTCCTTCATATTAACAGCATAGCCTGTTGTATGTTGTTGCTTACATATGCAAGTGTCTTTGCTAATTTGAGACGAGTACAGTTGTCATTTTCCCATCCAGCATCTATGTTGTTTAAATACCTAACGCATTTGCGTCCATATGAACACCTATGGGCATGTTGGTCTTAAAATGAGGTGTGGTTAAGCGCATTGTTGGTGCATGGCTATCTTGAGGCAGTGGAGAGCGATTGCGCGATTGACCAATAAAAGTTAGACTGAAGTGAAAGGTGCAGAATTTCACTGATATTTTAAGGGCATGTTGTCAAGATGTGCATACATATGTGAGTGCACAACACACATCCACTCTGCTTGTTACACCCTCAGAGAGACATGCAGCAACAGCACATAAACAAGCAACAGATTAAAAATAAAAAGATTACAATGTGAAAGAGTATTATTATTTATTACTGGTGGAATCCTGTTTTTGCCATAGCTGGTCTGCTCGTGCGCTTTCACTTCACTCACAAGCAGATCCATTTCCTTTGCAGAGAAGCACTCCTTCCTACTACCTGACGAATCCACCATTATCATAGCAATCCACTAAGCTGCAAGCGCACCTGGCTTTTAAGGGAATGGAAGAAGACGCTGTGATTGATTTATTGCATGTCACACCCATGATTTCTTAAGAAACTAACTGAATCTTGTGCCTGGTGCTGCCTCCATTCTTCCAAAACTGTTATGAAATCTATTCTGTATTTAATCTATTTTTACACTCATTTTGCTTTGTTAAGGCTTATTTTTTTCAGGATTTAATCCTTCAGTTCTACCTCAGAACTATTTAGATAAAGTTTTGTACAGGGAAGTTTTTTTGAGAAAGTTGGAGGGTTTTTTTCCTCCTTTAAGAACTACTTTCATGATGGTCTCCATATCCCCATCATGACTGCGGTATTCTTTTGGCAAATATTTAGAGTAGACCAGTGTCTTTGTGGTGCACAAAACAAGGCTCACTCAGAGATACGCTATGGGAAGGGTATTGTTGCTTCCTTTCTCCTCTCAGAAAGAATTAGCCTGTTTCATCTCCCACAGACTCATGCATATTACCATGCTGTGTACTGCAGATCTGCTTTGGAGTCTTATTTATGACTTGAATTATGTAGAGGGAATGTGATAAAAAGTGAAGCACCATGTGATCATAGTCATCTATTAATAATAAAGTTGAGAAGGATTGATTCATGGCTGTGGTTGATTTATATGTAATGACTTATAATCCCACTATCCCATGTCACCCTGAAGACTTTTTGAGTCTTTTCTGAGTCTTGTTCCTCTTAAGGTTTCTTCATCATTTGTTCTTGGGAAATAACCAAGTTGAGGAAATATAATTAAAAAAAAAAACCTGACCATAAGGGACAGCTAGAAATCCAGTTGAATGTTTTCTCAAGAATAACAAGAATCATGTGGGAGTACAATCAGAAATTCAACAGTGAGAAAAAATCTTATTAGGAATGGCCTTGTAGGACATCTCATACCAAGGCAAAGTAGAAGACTGTAGTATGCTATAGAGCCAATGCATTATGTGACAACTATTGCATCTCATGAAGAGCCAAAATTGGAAATTTTCATTTGACATTTGGGGTCAGAGTGCAAAACCAGACATGGTGCAGCACCCGTTGGAGCTCAAGGGCCCAACAGTGGCAGCTCAAGGGTACTAGGCCTTGAAACCCCAAAGTTATGATCAGCCAAACACCATCCCAGTAATACTTCATGATATTGATATTACAATATGTGCTTTTGTTGTGTTTCTAGTCCTGTTCCTGCCCTTGTCCTTTCATTGGCCTGTATTCCTTATGTGGGCACCTGTTCTGTGTTTAACACTTGATTAACCCATAAGAACCCGGACCCAGTTCACCTTAAAGGAAAATTATGAGTGATATAAAACTGACTAAATGGATCACATAGAACACATTTTTGATTTGGTTATTGTCTCCACTCCCCTTTACAAAGTCTGGCCAATTATATTGTTTTCTGACTTTCCACCTAGTGCATTCGTTTCTGTTTTTATTATGTGTTATCCTTCCTTGATATTAACTACATGGATATTGCTTATGGACCCTTGCTTTACCCTACAATAAAGCCCATGCTGAGTATAGACACTTGGGTCCTGCCTCTACAGGTAAAAATACTGTAAGAAATTCTGAGAAAATGGTGAGAAGTACATTGATGCCTATTTGCAGATTTCTGTGAAACACATGAGGATCTTAAGTAAGAAAAAACAAAGGTAATGATGGGAAATATACTGTGCATGGTGGTACAGCAGGTAGAGCTGCTGACTTCAGCTCCAGGGTTACCATTTTGATCCTGAGCTCTGTTTGGAGTTTCAGATATTCCCTGTGTCTACATGGGGTTTCCTCAAGGTTCTCTGGTTTCGACCTAGCCATTCAAAAGCATGCTGGTAGATGACTAGCTCTGTGAATGAATGACATCTCATCCAAGGTGTTCAGTGTTGGGATAGGCTCAGATTCAACCATGACCCTAACCCAAATGAATGAATACATATAAGAAGTCCTACATGAAGTTTAGAAGAAGCTTAAATCTAGCACCCTTTGACTTGCCCTTTGAGGGAACCCTTGAAGGTTCAATGTAGAACATTTTGTATTTCAAATAGTTCTGAGTAGAATATATTGTATTTAGGAAACTAAGAACTATTGAACCTTCAAGGGTTCCCTCAGAGGGCAAGTCAAAGGGTGCTAGATTTAAGCTTCTTCTAAACTTCATGTAGGACTTCCTATATGTATTCATTCATTTGGGTTAGGGTCATGGTTGAATCTGAGCCTATCCTAACACTGAACACCTTGGATGAGATGTCATTCATTCACAGAGCTGAATATCCAAAGCACTTTTGAAGAACCCTTTATTTCTAATATTTATTCAGTAGTACCACATAAATACCTCGAGACAAAGAATTTTTGATATTGTTATTACTGATTGTCTATTTTTAACAATATATGGTATCACTTTAATAAAATTAAACCTTAGCTATCGAGATACATTGCTTTATAAGTATAAGTAGCAGAAGTTCATCACTCCTAGAAGAGCTTCCTCTTCTGCCTACCATCGCACTTGGACTGTTATTAATGTGTGCTGAATAATTTATCAGTATAAAATTACCATGGTTCTTTTGATTCTTTTTTTTTCCTGCAAAGACTTTTGCCAACACAATTAAAAAGCATTACACATACTTCAATGGAAGCGGAATTATTTTCGCCCTTTACTTTTGACTCATTCTTCTCTTTTTGTATCTTTTTCCCATCTCTCATGTAGTTAGGCCTCATGAAGTGAGGCTCTTCCTCGTTGAATCTCTGTTCCTGCTGTGGAGGGCTGTGGTTGAGCACTGACCCTAACCACCATGAACGGTTTATGGATAATGGATGAAATGATACACTTTCACCTCCTTGCAAGCTGTGCATAATGGGCCATTCCTTCTTTACATATAATCTGAACTTGAGGGCTTGAAAAGCACAATGTTTGGAAGTTTGGATCATCTCTCTTTAGCTAGACCTCTCTGTATGAAACTGTGCATTGGCTAAGACCCGGGATATCTGATATATACAGTATGATATGCTATATGTTACATATCTATATTTGATTAGTATTAATTTTAATATCTAATAGGTCATAGGCATGTGTGTACTTTTTTATGGAAAGAACATGAATGAATGCTGTCTAGCTGTAGCCATTAAGCAGACTTACCTTTTATTTATTTATTTATTTATTTCGTGAATTATTTCCATTCCTCTCTCTTCTAAAAACAAAGCCGGAATACTCTTAGTGCCCTAGTCATATTCCATGCAGAGGTCTGTCCACATCTCAGCGACGAGGCCCACAATTGGCAGTAATTGGCACGCTTCCTCGGACGTCCTCAGAGAGACCCGAGTGTGAGAGCGGACGCGCTGCCCTTTCCACCAATTAGACAGGGGGAGTCGCAGGCAGGGGGGTGGGGCTGCGCTGCTGGGGAACTATTGCACACCTTCATCTGCTTCCTTCATCCCTCCATCCTTCCATCGCCTTCCATCCCCCAGCGTCTTCCTCTTGCTCCTGAGCACTCAGTAGAGGAGCCTCTGTGCTTAACACACTGTCAGTCATGGTTCTCCTTCAACACTGCTCATCAAACTGAACAACCGAGTGCACTTTACACTCCACACTCACACTCAACAGTCCATAGATACACTTTACACTCCCCACTCAGTCAATATGTCTCCTGGTCTGGATGTAAAATATTACAAATGCGGATGGGTTTCTGTGATGCTGTGATTAGCTTGTCCATTTGTTTGTACCAAAATAAAGTAAATACACATCCATTGGACTTTTGACTTTTATTAGAATTCATTTTACTATAGTAGTCTTCTATTGCCACTTAAGATTGGTATACTCTAGATCATCATTTCTCAACTGGTCACAAGTGTGTCGTGAGACTATTATGCATGGGTTGTGGATGTGTGCTTAAAAAAAATTGAGGGAAAAAAGACAAACTTTTGTTGCTGTGTTTTCATTTTGAAGGACACAAGCCAACCTTTTTGCTGTTGCACTTTTCTTTTGACGGAAAACAACTTTTCGAAGAGGCAACACGTGTACAGGAGCTATTTGCTGCCCACGTTGTCGTGACAGTAACGTCCAAAACTACTCATCATATCAGTAGTTAGTGCTCATTTGAGCATTTGTAAACTTGGCCAAATGAAAAGAACACACTAAAATAAGAATATCACACTTTTTTTTGTGAAATAAATTTGAGTGGTTATGAAAAATTTGGGTTATGAATTAATAACTCAGTAAAAACGTGGGTCCTGAGGTTAGACCAGTTGAGAACCACAGCTCTAGATTTCACAGAACGCAGTGTCTTTAATGTTTTTATTATTTTGTACCAGGAGAAAAATTGTTAGCTATCTAGGTAGGCTACTCATAATATTCAACAATTCATCTCTGGTAACTGGTGTATCCTGGGTCAAAGATCTGGATCCTATCGCAGGAACATTGAGCATGAGGTGGGAATACACCATAATAAAACAGCAGTCATTGCACACAAATAGTATATGAACATATTGAAGAATTTAGTATAGCTAATTCAATTACTGGCAAGTTTTTGGACCATGCTCCCACTGATCCTCTAGCACTCCTCGATTGGTCCCACCATCTCTCAGAGAACAAGGAAGCCATGCTCCAAGAATCTACTCTGTTCTGTGGTGAATGAACTTCCCCCAGGTGTTGGCAGTGGTATGACAGTGGTATGACATTCCCTGTAATGACAGGCAGTGGTATGACATTCCCTGGAATGAACTTCCCCTAGATGTTCGAACAGTTGAGTCACTGGCAGTCTTCAAATGACGTCTAAAGACTTTCATCTTCCTGAAGTAGTTAAATTAGCATTTTATATAAAAAAATATGTTGCCTGTGTGTTTCTTACTATATCACCTCCCTAAAAAACAAAAATTTGTAGACTAATGGAATGGAATGTTTAGACTGTGACCTAATAATATGAACCAATATAACCGATGTATTTTTTGATAGAGACTTCTAAGCTCTTCTGTAAGGGTAAATGCATCTTCCAAAAGCCATAAATGTGAATGCAAATGGGAAGTGGGAAGAAACTGGAGAACCCAGAGGAAACCAGTGGTGTAATTGGTATCATATTCCTATGTTAATCAATTAAGGATTCTCAGTTTGATCCAGTTTGATGATGGTCAATCCAGAGAACGATCTATCCTGGAAATGTTGGCAGTGAGGCAGGAATACACCCTGGATGAGACACCAGAGAAGCCAGCACTATGTACACACAGTAGCCATTCCCACCTACTGGCTTGTGTTTGTGAAGTGGGAGGAAACCTAATAATTCAGATGAAACCCATATGAACACGAGGAAAACATGTGAAACTCTCGAACTCAGGAATCAAACCAGGGACCTTGGAGCTGCGAGGAAGCACCACTAACTCATGCAAATTTTTACAAAGCTGTTTTGTGAGAATGTCTAATATGTGATAAGTGGTATAAAAATAAAATATTATAAAATGAATTCGGTTATGTTCAAAAATAGATTGAATTGCAGTGTTGTAGCTTCCATTTAGATATCCTCAAGTATCCAGTCTCCCTACAACTGAGTTTATCGCAGGCCACGGATGCAGAACTCGACGTTAAAAGCGCTGTAGTGCATTTTGAAGCGGACGCCTCCTCATTTGACACCACGCTAGCCTAGCCGGGGCTAGCGGAGAATAAAGAAAGCTAGCCATGGGGCATGATGAGGCTCCCGGTGGAGAGGATCACAGGTCCCGTTCATGCTAAAGCCAGGCCTCAACGAAGGCCTTCGGGACAGAGCGGAGACGCAGCTGCTCATCTTCCCTCTGTTCCACACTCTCAAAGCCTCTGTCTCACTTCATCTCGCTGTAAATAAGATGGAGGAGGATGTGGATTAGGGAGGAGGAAATATGCGCTGCCTTGTGTGTTACACTGAATTTGTGTGATCCCTTGCATTGCAAGAATTTTATTCATTAATTAATGTGTGAATGGCACTGCTGTGGATTATTCCATTCTGATTGCTCAACTCAGACAGTAGTTCTGGCAAAAAAATCCCAGTTTTATTTTTAGCGATCCGCTTGTTCTAATACATCATGGTAACACCTAATTTACTGGGATTTGTATAATGTACCCATGGCTAATAATAAAAAGGATTTTTTTTAACAAAGAAAAACATCTAAAATTTAAAGGGGCATTTATTTAATATTAATGGAAGTAATCTCCAGTGACAATGGGCATTTTCTGTTTTCTTTGTACTATAGCAAGCTGCATTTTTTTTTTCCTTATTAACTTCAAGACAGGAGAAAAAAAAACAGAGGCTGGTGAGAGAACAACAGCTTTTTATTGCTGGGACATGCCCCAACATTACATGTAACCATAAATGGATAAAAATCACAATGTGCTGTTTATTAATAAATCAAAATTGTAATTTATGGTCAATTGATGTGGTATAAAACACTTCAAAATGCACATATAGGGGAAAATAATAAATTTGGTGTGGAACCACATGAAAGTACACCACCACTGATTATTTTCCTGTAAGAGCATGCCACATTATGTTTTATTCCTTACATACTGTCTACGACACAAAGGTTGATTACATATTTATTAGCTAAATTGTTTTAATGATGAATTTGCATCTCAAAGAAGCTGTAACTGCTTAAGGGGAGTATTTCATTTTAAAATAATAAATATCTTTTGCCGAAAAGTTCCTTTATGAAAGCACCTCACCAGCAAAACCAATTTCTCCTCAGCTCTCAGAACCTAGCCCAAGCTCCTAAAGGGAAAAAACGGGGTTCCACAGGTTGACAGGCGAGTAATAAGGCCACTTTTTCTCCTTTTGCAAGGACCCTCACAAAGGAGACCTAGCTAATATGCTGTCTGGCCCCAGGGCCTGCAGGAGCGCGGCTGGATTATTATGTTAATGCGGAGGTCCTGCTGGCCTCGACCCCCTCTCCCAGCTGCCTCTGCTGTCGGGAGGAACTGCTTTGCTCCGACAGAGGAGTAATATGCTCCCTGATTGAAAGGGTGAAGAGATCGAGCACTAAAAGGCGAGACGTAGAGGTCGGTCTGATAAGCATATGATAAAAGTGCCATTATGGCCCCGGTTCCTCTGAGAGCTGGACAAGGCTCTGATTCTTGTGGATCTGCAGGAGTGAATATGTATTAGGGGTGTGAGGCTGGAGGCTCGCAAGATTTAATTATCCATTCCATTGAAATGGAGCTCAACTTATGGTATGGCATGTATCTGTCTCTAGAGTCTGGATATATTATGTATACGTTTTATGTTTTTAATGCACCTTGTATTTATCCATAATAATCTGATCAGCCATTTGCAATATGTTTTTAGTAAACATACCTTGATTAAAAAAAGAAGACTGATGTGATCGTTACGCCATTAACGCTGTGGTTTCTCCTCTCACGATAGCTAGAAATATAGCGTTTTCATTTGCTCGTCATGTGACGTAAATGTGAAAAACGTGTTTTCATTTCAATTCTGCAATACTTATTTATTATTATTTTATATTTTATCAATTTATTTTTTACTTTTTTTGCAATACTTCTGGAAAGTGACGTGTCTCCTTTAGTCTTTTCCTTTTGTTCGCAATTTTAAATTGCGCATTGAGCAGGTTAATGGAAACATGGCTATTTACATAAGCTCTTTATCCATCTTAATGACTACAAAGGTTATTTTTTTTCTTTCTCTCTCTCTCTCTCTCTCTCTTTTGATTTAAATAAATATGCAAAATACATAAATAAGTAAGTAAGTAAATAAACAAACAAACAAACAAATAAATAAATAAAGCTGTTGTTGCAATCACTCATCATTAAAGTTTTAATATATACAATATTTTATAAATATATCTTGCATAATTAATAAAATATTGAGTTAATAGAGCATGTTTTAGAAAAACAATGTTTTGGACAGAGGTCCTCTGTCAGCCGTGTGCTTTTAAAGCTGTAGGAAAACAGGTAAAAAAAAAGTGTGAATTTAGTGTGTGTGTGTGTGTGTGTGTGTGTGTGTGTGTGTGTGTGTGTGTGTGTGTGTGTGTGTGTGTGTGTG
>JAQQZX010000039.1:1809393-1825113 GCA_030068355.1 Notoglanidium maculatum | reverse complement strand
GTGTGTGTGTGTGTGTGTGTGTGTGTGTGTGCATGTGAATTCACACACGAGCTTGTAAACGCCTCTCTGCCATGAAGAAGGTGTGTGTTTAGCTGCACTTGGCTTTTGTTCAGTAGCATTTCAGCTTTAATGGCAGGATCAGGGGAGCTGCAGTTGTTCTGCTGTGGCTCAAATAGAAAAAAGTGGGAAGACATCGAGGTTGGTACATGTGTGTGTGTGTGTGTGTGTGTGTGTGTGTGTGTATGTGTGTGTGTGTGTGTGTGTGTGTGTGTGTACGGGGGACGTCCCAGCCTTTGTACACTGGGGCTGTTTTTCAAAGCAGCACACACTGGAAACCATTGGGAGGCTCCTTTGACTTTAATCTTTCGCGCTCCTTTGAAAATTACGGCCGAGGTCTGCGCCGTGCTTCATTAAAAGACATGTTTGCGCATTTCTTGTGTAGTTTCAGCCAGGATTTTTGCTCTCTGTGCGAGTTTCGACCCCCCCCTACACCCAGTTCCTCCGCCCCAACACACCCTTCCCTTCATCCCCGCCTAACACCTCTTATTAGGGGCCAAACATTCACAGTGTACACTCTGTGAAAATCTGGAGGAGCGCTGTGTACCCATAGTAAAATCTTTTCTTAACAGGAATGGTTTAAAATGTAACCTTTGCTTAAGAGTGTGCTTATTAAGTGTGCGCTACAAACTCATTCATTCATTCACCCACATTAAAAAGTTTAAGGGTTCATGGAAGGGTGTTTTTAAATGGTACTCATAAGGAATTAATGTTGTAGGGGTTTTACACCTCTCCCCAACAGCATTTAAAGGAAAATATTTACTGATAGTTAGGTGTGATACATGAAGTAGAGTTACTGTTACCACCCTGAAGTTGATTATTTAAAAAAAGAAAAAAGAGAGAGAGAGAGTATATCCCAAAATGCTGTATTCATCTTGTACCACACCAAGTTGCCAGTGCAAACAATTTTTATTAAATTAATGTCAATTTATTCATTAGTTACATTTAAAAGTCCACTATGTAGCATTTAGGGGGATCTATTAGCAGTAATTGCATATATTATTTATAAGTATTTGTGTATAATTAGCTGTAACTATGTATCGTTGCATTTTCGTAAGCTCAGAATGAGGCCTTTATAGCTACATAGGGAGTGGGTCCACCTCCACGGAGTCGCCATATTGCGCCGCTACAGTAGCTCCGAAGGGACAAACCTCTACAGAGCAACTTCGGCGTTTCGCGTTTTTACAAGCGGCAGCGTGAAAACGTTCCCCTGGACGAAAAACTTACTGCCTGTTACAAAGCCCTGACACTGGAGACGCCATCTATAAATGCTATATAAATATCTCCTTACTTCACCAGGAAATCTTTACCATATCCATGATTCTTTGCAGCACTTTTGTTTATTATAACACACCCTGTGTACATTGCAGCTACAAAAGCTATAACAAATTCAAATGAGATCATGTGATTTATGAATCAACACCTTCTGAGAAATCAGAATTCGGAGCAATCACAGCTGGAAAGTCATTGTAAATAAATTGTTGGTTTTTAGTTTCAGATTTGGGCATTCTTGTACTTTTTTTTTTTTGCAATTAGCATTTTCTAATTAGTGTTCGAACGTGTAGTCAACATTGTGCTACCATACTGACATGTAAAAAAGAAATAGCTTAAACATCTCAGCAGACAAAAACATTACTTTCAGTGCATCTGCACACTCTCTAAACTACACTTTATACCCCTTGGACACGGTGTGTGTGTGTGTAATGAGAGAGACGTCTCACCTCAGCGTGGTTTGAGTCCACGAGCGCCAAATAAGCAGTGACAGTAGCAAGGCAGGCGAGAGCGGGATCTCTCACGAGGGATTTTTGTCTCGCCCGTCTCTGCCTGAGACGCACGTTACAGGGTTTGAGTGCTGAACTGTGCAGCAAGCTTTCTTAAAATGTCAAAGACTGACATACACACACACACGCACACGCACTGCAGTGACAAGCAGAGAAGCAGAACAGCCAGCTTCCAAAAATACTCCAAAGTAAAACGGCTCAGCTGCTCAGCTCAAGGACACAATCGCTGCAGCTATAATCCACATTTACGATACAGATATACAACATATAAAAAGCTCAGGTCAAGGCAGTGTGTGATTCTGCACATAGTATCAGCTGAATGAATGAGTATCTTTCTAATGCTTACTTACAACGGGCATGTGCAAGGTATTAGCTGACCATATCTCATAATATACATACATACAGTGCATATAAATGTATAATTATTCCCCCTTTCGAACTTTTCTACTTCTTGTAGTATTACAACCTGGAAATGGACTTTACAAGCAGACATTTGCTGGTCAATAATTAGAAAAACACATGGATAAGTACGAATTCTTTGTCAACAACAAACCTTCACCATGCTACCAGCACCATGCTTCACTATAGTGATGGTGTTCTGAAGATGACAAGCAGTTTTTGGATTCTGCTAAACGTAGTGTTGTGCGCCAGAACTAAAAAGCTTCATTTTAATCTCATCAAACCAGAAAAAATTTTCCATATGTTGGTGAACTTGTATGGATTTTTTTTTCTCTTTTTGCCAACGCTTCATTGGGTTGCCTTCCCAGCCTTTTTGCTCATTTGGATTGGATTGATTTTAATCAAGGGGCAGTCCTCATCAGCATTATATCTAGGAAGGGGGATTGCTTCCGGATGTCTTTCGTTCCACTCCACCTCTTCTGGGGCACCAGGCTTCCATGTTGACAGAGTGGTTGGCAGTTAGTCTTGGCTGTTCCATCGCTGTTTTGTTCCGCATTTGGTTTTCTTTGTGATGAAAAGCGTATTTGGCTCTTTGTGTAAGTAACCACTACAGGGTATTAGTGTCCCTTTGTGAGCTTTTGCCAGGGTTGCTTCACTTTCATTGGAGTCTCTGAGCTGTTGCAGTGGTGGAGTTCCCACATTCCCCTTGTTAATCCTAACACTGTAGGTGTGCTTCTGGTTGTGTAATGTGTTCCAGTGTGGTGTGTAGCAGTAGGCCCTTCTCTTATTCCTTTCCCTTGGTTGGTTCCTGTACCGCGGTAAGCCCTAGCTTCATTCCTAATACATCTGGTGTAACTGTTTGCATGCTATCTTGCCTATACGGCTGGGCTTTGTGTGTACGCCTGGCGACTAGTATTTGTGTTTATTGAACCCTGGATGCTGGATTTCTTTTGTTCTTTCAGTTGTGTGATAAAAAATTGCTTTTTTCATTTGGAATCACGTCACTGTGATTCCAAATTAAAGATGTACGTTTTGTTTGGAGCGTTTATTCGAACCTGTGTGTCCTTGATGGGATTTTCAGCACGAGTAATGTACAGAAAGTACAGATTTCCGAGATTAAACAAATATATATGTGTTTTTTTGTTTGAGTAGGGCATCATGTTTGAAACTAAAATAAGGGGAATGTAGTAAGGGTTGCAACATGCAAAATGTGGGTGTCTTTCACTGATCATGTGATTTCTAAAAGGATCCGAGATGTTTGGATGTTTGGAGCTTTGGTCGGAGTGATGGATCTGTACAGAAAGCTGGATGGAGGCAGCCAAACACACGGCTCTTCACTCTCACAAACTCGACATGACAGGTTTCATTCTCCACAGCAGCGCCAATTAGAGCAGAGTAGAAGTAGGGTGAAAAATACGGTAGTATTGACTCCCACCGGAGTCTGCCGCCGTATTGTTATGAACACGTTCAAAGAAAAAAATATATATTTATATCTCCAAGAAGTGTGTATCGATTGTGAATTATTGAGTATGAATGCTTCAAGACAGTGCACGGTTGCATGTGATCTTTTTAACTGGATCTCCAGACGCCATTTGAGATTTCCCCTCACCTTTATATTTCTATGTATTCATAATCTTATTTATTTAGTACTGATTTTATACCAATGAAGTTTTCTCTATTTTGCTTGTGTTTCATTAAGGCAGTAAATAAATCTCAACTTTTTTTTGCACAGTAGGAGATATATGTATCAAACACAATGGAAGTATACAAGTGAAAGTCAGGGAATTACTAACAGCATCTGATTTTCTCCCAGAAATTGATTTAAATAAGAACTGCCACGATTCCTCCTAAAAAAAAAAAAAAAAGGCAACAGACCTTACACACTCCAAAGCACATCCTTGACATATTAATAATTAAGCGCAAATAATCATTGTGTATGCTGTCTATGAGAGAATGTGACCTGAAAGATTAAAACAAAGAGAGAAAAAACGGTTAAATCAGAAGTTACAGGAAGAGTTTTCGTCGTCCTTATGGGAAAATGCAAACATGAACAAACAAGAATCTTATGAGAAACTGTTTCTTTGGCTTTCGTCCCTGCCATTTGTGGATACAACGAATATTTACAAAATGTAGGCAAGAAATTAAACTTTATCCGTCAAACGTATAGACGGTAAATGCTGCTAAAGCAGGAGCTACAGTAGTTGAATATTTACTTACCTGGGTTTTACTAATTACACAATTTTGGTCAATTACTATTCTCTAACCTTTACAAATGTAAAAGGTTACTACTATACTATACTCTACTATACTTCCTTAAAGAGTGATTTTACATTAGTACAGTAGGTAGTTCGGTTTCTAGCAAACTCACACAGTTCCTTGGATTGAATGAGTCTTACTTTAAATACTCAAGAATTTTAAGTATCAATAAAGTGAAAGGTCTTTAATTTATTTTGTTTTATTTTTTCAACAACTGAGAAATTAAAAACATTTCTTTTTACTGGACCCAGAACTTGGCCCTGACTAAGGTTCTCTAACGTTCAATAATTAATAGCATCTCAACAGCTTCAGTTATTTTGGTGTCAAAGTTGTTTTATTTATTAGTGTATAATGGATCTTAAAAAAAAACAGTAGGTGACACTAGATCCCTGTCTCATGTTAGAGTCAGGACTCAGATCTCTATGGCAACGTTCACATAACAAGCCTCGTTGCTCAATTCTGATCGTTTGCTCAGATCGGATTGACAGATCGGATCTACATTCATAATTACAAGCGACCAGTATCTAACTGTAATGAGAACGCATCTGTGCTCACGCATGCGCACATTTATACATTTTTGCATGCGTTTTCTGTGTCACTAACAACAAATACATATTTGTGAGACGACTCATGGTACTAAAACTAACAAAACGGAGGTGCTACTAGCTAATGTATGCATCTGGAGGGCAACCAGTTGGTCAGCTGTAGCTCTCCTATATTTTATCTACCTTGATGAAAAATGCTACCTTAGTGTGAGTAAATGATGCTGATAATAGAGAATAAATTCGATTTTAGCCGTAGGCCTTAACCTAACCCTACCCTTAACCCTAAATCTAAAAATACCCCAAAATGAAGCATAAATCTTAACTTTAAACCGAACATGCAAAGTATCATATCTCAATAGGTAGCACAAATCAACAGAATGGCTGCTGGCTGATGACAACATGCTCAGCGTATGCGTACAAGCAAAAAGCCACATGAAGCGTCTCATTCATGTCGCATGGCTACAAATCGAATATGTGTCGGATTTGGAACCACATATGGTTGGACTCAAATCTTATTTGAAAGGATCAGATCTGTGTCACATTAAGACAAAAAAATCAGATTTGAGTCACTTATATATCCTGCATGATAGATAGATAAATAGATAGATAGATAGATAGATAGATAGATAGATAGATAGATAGATAGATAGATTCATTCATGTCAAATTCACTCACATTTTTTTTTCTTCCTATG
Source organism: Notoglanidium maculatum (assembly GCA_030068355.1). Lineage (NCBI taxonomy): Eukaryota > Metazoa > Chordata > Actinopteri > Siluriformes > Auchenoglanididae > Notoglanidium > Notoglanidium maculatum. The sequence continues at coordinate 1,819,381 of JAQQZX010000039.1, read as the reverse complement.
GTATTAACACTCAAGTCGCAAAAAAACAGAACTTTTTGGATGCATCATGGTGCATTATTCTGCAAGAATGCTGCAAACATAGAGCTGATCTCATACAAAACAAGATTTAACCTGTTTTTCGCAGTGTGCTGATGCTGACCGTGATGCTGTTTGGTTGAAGCTCTGACCACTGGTTTTAAGGTGAGCAGGGTTCGGTTCGCTAGAATGCTGCTGCACCTGTAAACAGCTTTTAAAATTCACCCCACTCAAACAGCCCTGAGACCAGGAAAAAATGGTGAAATGAAATTCTCTATGAATCTTTAACATTGTAAACTATCTGGGGTATGATTTATTCATTTTAAGTCCATTAATTATTCTAAATGCCTATTACGTTCAACCCCTAATGCCCTTGCTGTGGTAGGTGTCGCTTTCACAGGAAGTGAAAACTGTCAATGTCTCAAGCTGGCTTCATTTCAATAACACTGAATACAAACAACATGTTTCTATTCACCATTTCATCTCCAGCAGATTTAGATGTATGGTGAGAGAGTCACAAAACAAATACACAAAAATATATAAACTGTTATAATTATAATTATTTAATATCAATGAAATTAATACCTGCAAGACTGTATGGAATCATTAGCACGCGGTGAAGAGAGTACAGCGAATCAATGAGAATTAATCAATGCCTGTGGATATAAACAGTGTGTGTGTGTGTGTGTGTGTGTGTGTGTGTGTGTGTGTGTGAAAAAGAGAAAGAGATAGTGAGTGGTTTTGTGACAGAGGAGCAGTGTGTGTCAGTAATGAGGCCTTTTATAGGCTTTAATTTGTGAGCCTCCCCTGGGAGAGACTGATGGATGATTGCTCTTTATGCTCTCTCTCTCTCTCTCTCTCTCTCTCTCTCTCTGTCTCTGTCTCTCTCTCTCTCTGTTCTGCTGCTTTATTTTACCCTTCAGCTCTATATATATGAGACAGACAGAGTGAGAGAGAGAGTTAGAGAGAGAGAGAGAGAGAAACACAGCCTCTTATCTATGTAAACCTTTTTTTAAAACTCAGTAAATGGAGTTTGATTGTAAAATATTGTCCATAAAATATTTCTCCTCTTGTATCACAGCTAATACGAGAAATTAATATCACACAGGCTTTTTTGTTTGTTTGTTGTTTTATGATCTATCATAGACAAAAGACTTAGTAAGCATTTCTCATTACTACTATTACTAACTAGCCTTAGTAAACATTTCATATTAGTACCAACTAGCTTTTGTAAGCATTTCATACTGTTACTACTAACTAGCCATAGTAAACATTTCTTATGACTACCACCTTGCCATAGTAAGCATTTCATACTACTACTAACTAGCCTTAGTAAGCCTTTCATAGCCTACTAGCTAGCTGTAGCAAGCATTTCATACCACCACTGCTGCAACTCACCACCCTTATTAAGTATTTCATATTACTGACTAGCTTTAGCAAGCATTTCATACTACTACTAACTAGTCTTAGTATTACATCACTACTACTATTGCTACTATTACCAACTAGACTTAGTAAGCATTTTTAAATATTACTAACTAGCGTATCTTACTACTATTACTACTAATAATAACAAGCCTTAGTAAGCATTTCATACTACTACTAACTAGCATTATTAAGCATTTCATACTGCTACTACTACTACTAACCAGTCTTAGTAAGCATTTCATACCACTACTAACTAGCGTTATTAAGCATTTCATACTGCTACTACTACTACTAACCAGTCTTAGTAAGCATTTCATACCACTACTAACTAGCAGTAGTAAGCATTTCATACTACTACTTCTACTAACCAGTCTTAGTAAGCATTTAATACTACTACTAACTAGCATTAGTAAGCATTTCATACTACTACTGCTACTACTACTACTACTACTAACAAGCCTTAGTAAGCATTTCATACCACTACTAACTAGCATCAGTAAGCATTTCATACTACTACTACTACTACTACTACTTACCAGTCTTAGTAAGCATTTCATACCACTACTAACTAGCATTATTAAGCATTTCATACTGCTACTACTACTACTAACCAGTCTTAGTAAGCATTTCATACCACTACTAACTAGCAGTAGTAAGCATTTCATACTACTACTTCTACTACTACTACTACTACTTACCAGTCTTAGTAAGCATTTCATACCACTACTAACTAGCATTAGTAAGCATTTCATACTGCTGCTACTACTACTACTACTACTACTACTACTACTACTAACCAGCCTTAGTAAGCTTTTCATACCACTACTAACTAGAATTAGTAAGCATTTCATACTACTACTAACTAGCATTAGTAAGCATTTCATACTACTACTACTACTACTAGCCTTAGCAAGCATTTCATACTACTGCCACTACAACCTAACCTTAACTTAACCTTAACCTAAACATTTCATCTGAAGATATTTATGATGACCTCATAAGTTGTAAAAATGCTTTGCAATAGTTCCAGACACCACACAGACAATATACAAAGCCTAGACATTGCATGTGTTTATAAATTTGGCCCAACCCCTTTTGACACATTTTATTTTTACATTTCATCAGGTAGGAGTAAAATGTTAGAAATGTTGAACACTTGTTTAACCAGCAGGCAATTCTGGCAGCTCAGTGAAATTACACTCTTCAGTCTTCACATGCAGACATGCAGGATATCCCAGCATCGGTTTCTCTGAGCAGTTTAATGCTTATTGTGTTATACTTTCTTCATGCTTTTGTGTCTGTTCTGATTCAGATGACTTACAAAAGAAAGCGTGATCATCATTCTAGAAGCAATCATCTATTAATACTGAAAACAGACACCACATGTACAATAACTGCACATTCCAAAGTGTTTGATTCTTCTTAAACTACAGACTTTTAAAATAAATAAAGGGTTTTATGATTTTTTATCCATTTATAGGTACATTTCATGTTGTTGAAAGTCCATGAAGCATTGTTCTAGCAGGTGCACAAAGTCATTTCCTTACCAGCCTCACCTTTCTCTCTTCAAGGTAATATGACAATTTTTTTTTTAATGTTTCTGAGAAACCAAAAAACGCAACTCCTCTACGACCTCCCATGACCCATTACAAAACCTCCAACACTGGAGACTCCTTCCAAAGAATTTGGATACACATCTCCTCAAAATAAAACTTCACCATGTCATTGATTACGCACGTTTTTAATCCACTGATGTGGAGCATTTCCCATACAAGCAAACTAATCAGAATCGAGAATTCAACACCTTCTGACCAATCAGAATCAGGAATTCACTGTAGTATAAGGATATTTAGAGTTAATGCTAAACTTTGGCATTAATTAGATTAGGAGTCTGCTTGAAATGACTATATTGAAGATGGATCACAACTACAGCCATGGGCTTTCACCAAGTAGTCAATACATTTCCAGAGCATACTTTATCATGCATTTCATGTACTAAAAGAACATAATGAGGAAGAAGAAATCAAAGATTGTAAAAACCAAAATCCAATATCAAAAGAAACCATTTGAAAAAAGCCAAAAATTCATCCAGTCAACCAGGAGGAACAAATAGAATCTGATGTCAATAAAGACGCCTCAATTCAAGTCTTGTGACTAATTTGTATGCTTCAAATACCCTTCTCATATACTTCAAACTAGAAGGATCCTATTGAAGAAAATATTTCAGACATTTGATCTTGACCCTGTTTGGATCAATTCCAAAATCTAATCTTCTGCTGTTATAATGATAATTCCATATAAATCCTCCAAACATTCAACCACTCACTCTTCTTGGACCGATGACTGGACAACCCAAAAGAAAATGACCTCCAATAAGATAGTGAAAAAAATGTAGCTTTTGAGACACAAGAAAGTGCAAACATCTTTAAATTTCCACCGCATGAGCATACATGTACTAAAAGCATGTGATGAGGAAAAAGAAATCTAAATTTCAAAAACTAGGATCTGTCCTAAACCAATCCAAATCAATCATCCAAAGAGAAATTTTTTTTTTAACCCAAAAATCTGTCCAGCAAACCAGGAAAAAAAAGTTAAATGTTCGCTGAGGAATAGTAGCAGGAATGATAAAAGGAGCCATTTTTAAGTTATTTTTTTTATTAATGTGATATTATTAAAGGACAGATGAACTGAGATTCTTCTCAAATAGCCTGAGCAAAAAGAAAAAAACATTTATATAAAAATAATGCTTTGTGACTTTAGCTATAAGCATTTTGGGGTTTTTTTTCTTTCCTTCCTTTTGCTGTTTTGGTCAAATTAAATTCTTTGCTACATTTCTGTCCGGTAAGCTAAAGTTGAACCTTTAAATCTAACCAGGAAATAAATGACATGGTTTCTAAAAATTATTAATTAGTGATGTGCAAACATCCAAATGTTCTTGCTTTCAACACTTCCAATTTCCATAAACCTTTTCCTTCCCAGCTTGGTTTTGTTGCGTGCGAGGTGTGTGATCTGTTCTAGCGAGTTCTGAACCATTGCTGAACCTGTGTATCACATGTTGTCTCAATATCCCACTCAACTCACTGTGTTTTCTCCTGTCAATTTCCTAAGGCAAGGAATGTTTGGAGCAAAACCAAGAACAACTCACTACAGTGATCGCTTCATATAAATCTTACAAATATGTAACCACGTGCTCTTAAGATATCACTCTAACAAGAATCTCTGACTTTTTAAATTGGATAAAATATGTACGGGTCATTTTCAGACATGCTGTATTTTGCAGGGAGTAAAGGATGATCATTTTCGTTTTAGAAAGCGCGACAGACTGATCCAATCGTGCCAAAGATTGGGTTTTGATTTAGAGATCTGCTTTTATAGACTCAACTAACGAGTCCCAGGTGAGATGAATAATCAGGTGATATTAAGCAGAGGAAGGAGCGGTGCAGTTGCTCAGTTTGTGGGCTGTAGGTATAAGAGGTGGTGCTGTGTGAAATACTTAAATATAATAAATTTAAAAAAATGTAAAGGCATTAATTGTCAAGTAGAAAATGTTGTCGGGTTCAGGTCTCAGTTTTTGCATTGATGTGCTTATGGAATAAGATCAGTGAGAAAGTTTACTTATGTATGAACTACAGAGATGACTTAACACTTTAATCGCAATATACAGTGTCACCCAGAGAGAGAGAGAGAGAGATTCATAAGTTTATATTCAGAATTTAGATACTTCTATGAAGCTGCTTCATGAGAATATCTGTTGTTAAAATTAAATTGAATTGAACTCGAGGGCTGGAGGTTACAACACAGACCTATACCCAAGTCCTGCAGATTTAAAGCAGTATATAGAGTAGTTTCATGATTTCTTCATTTTAACACATGATTTGAGCACTAAATTGAAAAATGTCTTGTTTTATATGCTGAGCTGCTGTTTGCTATTCCACAACGTAAAGAGATATATATATTAGAGATAATAAAAGTGCTGTTTCTCTTTATCGGTGTAAATGCAATATGGTGTTATTTCCTCACATAATACACGTTGCTCTGGGAACATCATCACTGTCATCACTCGTACTCCTTCACATTGAAAGTAAACCTCGTACTGCCATATTGAACACTAAAGCCTGGGCCACGTTCAAGATTTATAGAATCCTAACTGAACCATTCCGTGATTGAGGTGCCATTTAGACATTGCTATTTATTTATTATTCATTGGTTAAGTCCATGATGTAGATTCATTCAAGTCTTAACCCATATAGGGAAACAATGTCCTCGGTTTCCTTGCTGCATTTAGCTCTTAAATGAGTAACAGGGTTAAAAGCAAAAAGAGTTGTTGTTGTTGTTTTAAGCATAGGATTAGCAAATGTAAAAAAATTATTTTAAAAAGCATGACTTGTATCTAGGGTAAAAGCATGAGGACTTCAAATAAATAACTTTTTTAAATTAATACGTTACTTTCAGCCTATAATTAAGGTAACAGGTCTGAACCCTCATCGGTCAATATTACAACGGTGCTGAAAATAAAGAAAAAAGAAAAAACAGCTGCTATTTTCAGATGTTTTCACTGTGTGTAGAGCAAAGAAATTATAATTTGAGAACACAATCGTTTAAGAAAATCAGGACACATTTCATGAATGAGCCTCAAAATGGGCCCGGTTATGATCAAATGTGGCCCAGGAATAACTTACAAATGCCTTCTTCCCGTAGTGCATCCTGGTGCCATCTCTTCCCCAGGAAGTGACACACACACACAGACCCGGGAGTCCACATGATGTAAAAGAAAATGTGATTCATCAGACCAGACCACCTTCTTCCATTGCTCCATGGTCCAGTTCTGATGCTCACGTGCTCACTGTAGGAGCTTTGGTGGTGGACAGGGGTCAGCATGGGCAGTCTGCAGCTACGCAGCCACATACACAGCAAGCTGCAATGCACTGTGTGTTCAGACACCTTCCTATCATTAACTGTATCAGCAATTTGTGCTACAGTAGAAACATTTTTCCTGCTTCCGACACATCAACTACAAGAACTGACTCTTCATTTGCTGTCTAATACAGAGTCAGCCAAAAAACATGAATACACACTTCAGGAACACTTCTACGTATAAATGTCTGGAAGTTGACGGCCACCACTTTGAGCACCTCTTGTAACTGTAGAAGCCAAAGGTAACTTGTATTAATCTCGTGACGTCTGAATGAATTCAGTATTACAATATTTACATAAATTTTTCTTTTCCTGAAGTGTGTGTACATTTTTTTTAGCTGACTCTGTGTATTAGACAGGTGCCATTGTGAAGAGATAATCAGTGTTGTTGCAATCCAATCAGTGGCTGATCGGTGTACAGTCTTCCATTAAAAAGCAACAGCTCTAGCTCATCTCTCAACAGCTTGATAATAAAAACTGTGAGAGTGAGGACAAACGGCTGGAATCATGGAGACAATTAAAAATGGCCTCACACCTCCTAACACTTCCTTATTCTTCTGAGCACTGCTCATGTGTTTGCGGCTCCTACACCATTGGTGTCCCTTCTAGCAAACTGAAGAAAAGCTTCAAACAGTGTACTTCACTGTAAACACAACTAAGAAGGTAAGAAACATACAAATGTTTACTGTATCGATGAATGCTGCAGCGCTATTTCATAAATATGCAACATAGCACTGAATGCAAGTAGTCTGTTTTCACCTATTGCTCCATTTCCACCTCGTGCATTAGTGGGATTACTGGGATGTGCCTGTTGGTGTTGTTGGAAGTGAGGAGTTGTCCTGCAGGCTAGCTTTTGTTTCACTCTGATGGATAAAATCAAACTCCCTCCCACTCAAAAATGCCATTTCATTCAGAAATTTTTGTTGCGGTTCAAATTTCCATTTCATGTTTCATTTCATGTTCAACTTGGTGGCACCCAATAAAAATGTTTCTTAGTAAGACTGTAAACAGTGAGTGTAAAGTTAGCTTCCTGTAGCCTTTAATGGTTTTCCCACAGGGACCTTGCTTTGATACCAAAGTTGGGCCACGTAGTCAAGCAAAGCAAATCATGCATATTTATATTCCCAGTTAGCCAGGAGAACATTTTATTGCAAGTTCTTTAAATGCACATCTTGAGTGTGTGGAGAGAAAGCGCAGTTTGCCTGATGCTACGGTTCATCCTCGCCTGTCTACGCACCGTTCCATTTCAGGCAGGGCGTCTGGGACGAGATGAAAAGGCGCTTTACTCTGTTCAGCACCTGTTCACCTCCCTCATCTCCCCGCACCCCTGCTTCGCTTCACGTCGCTCTGAACGCCCGAGAAACAACGAGAGAGCCGTGAGAGAGTAGAAAAATATTGGTTTGGCTTTTCGCCTCCGGTTATGCTTTGCCTATTCTGTTTTTCTTCTTTCTTTTTGTTCTGTGTTCTTTCTCTTTCTTCCTGATGGCTGCGTGTCACTTGTAAATCACACCTCCAAGTAAACCCAAGCTCAAGGTGCCCCTTCATTCACTTCTGAGATGTTTTTGCAGTGCAGGGCAAGTTCACAGCTTTACTATAATAGAGAGTGAACGATTGAAGGCAGAGAGGAACAGGGGAAAAAAATCTATGATTGTTATTGACCAGCATTATGAAAAATCAGACATATCATGTTTGAATTGATTCGAGTGTAACTACTGTAAATGGAGGTTGTAAAATATTGCTTATAAAATATTTGTCATAAACTTCATGAATCACTTGGAATACAAGAACTGCTCAACTGTTCATTTAGATCAACATCATCGCTCCGTACTAACAGAATGAACAAACTTCTGAACTGTTCATGGTCCCTTTCTTTAATTATTTTTTTATCTGTTTACACATAAAAACTCCGTAATATATCAATTGTTGTTGCTCATCAGCAGCATGCATGATGTATTCTTTTATAAAATATAAATATTATTTAGAATACACAATTTCTCATGCAATAAAATCTAATAGATATAATATTTCTTGAAATGTTGCCTTTTTTTTTTGTAGTAGCTGTAGTTACCAGAGCGCTGCTGAATTCTCAATTCTGATTGAGTGTTTAGTAATTTTCCATAACAGTAGCTTTCTGTAAAAAAAAAAATGTTTCTGTACTTTATTTTGGACAGGAGTGACCTTGAGTGACCTGTGCACTAGGGCCATACTTGGAGCTTCTCATTGGCTCCACCCTCAGTTAGTTCTCCATCTTGTGGTCATTATGGATTTTGTACAAAAACTCTATCCTGATCTGATTATTCAGCAAACGTCCCTTTAAGGATTAAAGTCCATCCATCCATCCATCATTATGTCCCGCTACTTTTGTGTCAGTCTTAAGAGTAAGCTTTATCCAAAACACTAATGTTTTTAACACTGAATGCAATTAAACTTATCCCACAGGCCTGCGTTTTTTTGAGTTCTGGGTTCAAACCCATTCTGTGCAGAGTTTGCATCCTCTCCCCGTGCCTGCGTAGGTTTCCTCCGGGTGCACTGGTTTCCTCCCACAGTCCAAAGGCACGCAGGTTGCCCACAGCTGTGAATGGCTGTTCGTCTCTGCTTTAGCTTAGCAACCTGCCCAGGCTGTACCTCACCTGTCACCTGATTTCAGCTGGGATTTCCAGCTTCCCTACAACCCTGACAGATAAGCGGTATAGATAATGGATGTGCAAGGAATAAAACTATTGTTTTATTTTTAAACGTTGATGCAGTGTTATAAAGCAGAGTAACTTTTCATTCTGAAGCTGATTATTTTCCTATAACAGCATGCTGTGAAGTGTTTCCTTCTTCTTATAAAACAGCAATTAGCCATTATTTTATTTATTTATTTAAGACTTAATATTCATTTAATGTTGTGGTACATCTGCAAAATTATGGTTCCTGTTGCTTTATTAGAGCTACAGTATAAATAGTTGTTCCTCACTAGCCTTTTTTCTCTCTCTCTTGAAAGTAAACAGAAAAAATGAAGCTAGCTATCAGCTCTCTGTAGCAGAAAACGTCCAGCTTTACCTCTGCTACAAAGCCCTGACACTGCAGACTCCTTCCATAAATGCTGACAAAACGTTTAATCCATCACCTGGAATAAATATAAAATAATCCAAACTGATGTTTCTTACAGTCGCACAGTCCTAAAAGTTGTAATTTTTATCCATTTATAGTTATGTTTAATGTTACACAACTATGATGAGATGCTATAATGATACAGCCATTCATCTAAAGCTTCCCAAATCCCTCATTTCCTCCCCATCAATCCAGCAAGGCGAGACAGACGGCCCCTCACTGCCAATGTAACGGAACAATACGGTTTGTCCTGGGCTCCGCCCCCGGATCCGCCCACTCGGCATGACTTTTGGCACGCGGCGGCTTTTGGCTGCCGCCCCTTTTTTCCTCCAGCAGCTCCTGGATCGATACCAGAGTGACACAATACAAACGAGCTGCGACCGCACAGCGTCTCCTCACACACACACACACACACAGACACACAGACAGTGTGTGAGTGGATGGAAGGACGACACAGCCACTACACAGTATGAGGTGAGAAAGAGAGATTAAGTGGAAGGAGAAGGAGCGAGAGCAGCTAAAAGGCGGCGTTAGA
>JAQQZX010000039.1:1789868-1801271 GCA_030068355.1 Notoglanidium maculatum | reverse complement strand
GTTGGCCCTGTGGTGGACTGGCGACCTGCCCAGGGTGTACCCCGCCTCTCGCCCCAAGATGCTGGGATTGGCTCCAGATTCTGGAGCTGAACCACACGGATAAAGCGGTATAGATAACGGATGGATGGATGGATGGCTCCACTTTGAATTTTACTCTTTACTTGCGAAATTAGTCTGAAATGGTCTTATGAAGAGAAGTAATGATGTGTTATGTAACCTGGCATGATGAAGTTGTATGCTATGAGCATTCATACATATTTATGCCAAGCATATATGCAATAAGCCAAGTTTTAGAGTTTTCATAATATTTAACCTAAAAACTGCAACTATACACAGTTAAAATCCACAGTGTTGAAGTCCAACTAGACTCAAATGTACCCTTGAAAGAGTTCATTCAACACTCTAGGTGTTAATTCAACACTGGGCATTTTACTGTGTAATTGTTGAATCTGACAGAAAACCTCAGCGGCAGTTTACTGAGCTGTCACTGACCTCTGCTAGTCTCAGAGTGTGTGTTTTGCTTGCATTTGGCCGTCCTCTGAGTCCTGGCATGCCTGGCTGCCCTCCACAGGGTCAGGCCACTCAAGTGGAACTCAAAGGGACCCGCTTTGAACGTAATAGGTTTTGACTGGCATGTGTTACACGCCTCGGCGCACCATTGATTGAGTGCTTGTTTGCTAAATCACTGCTGGTTTGGCAGGCTGGCGACATGTGTGTGGTCACTTTCGCTCTGAGAGAGGCAGAGAGAGAGAGAGAACGATGGAGAGAAAGAGACTAAGGGAGGGGAGGTTGAGAAAAAAAAGGAAGACAGAATCAAATGGACAAGGAGAATAAGAGAACCAATTTCACTACAAGTGATTGACGTTTAATGGAAAGCGCCGATTCCCATTGGATAAAAGGCTACTCAAGGGAGGGGCTTTCCACCTGATGGCTGCCTCGAGGGCTTGTGGCCTTTGCCTCTGGCTGCCTCTGAGTCCCCAACGCTCTCAGACAGCTTTTTACAGCTCAGGAGAGACAGAAGAGGTCACCTCCATGCCTGAAAGACACCAAGAGGATAGAGACCTCATCGTCAAAGCCTTTTGACTGCAGGATATAAATATCTTCCCATAGTATGGGGAAAGACCAAAATGATTGTGCTTGATTTGTTTATTTATACTATAGTGTTAAATTCTCAAATCAGAAGGCATTGATTAATTTTCTGTAACAGCAGCTTGGACAGTAGGTTTAGATTAATGCAATCATTCTAATATGATATTATTTCTATAGTGATAGCTAATTCACGCTCACTAATAATTAATGGATAAAAAAAGGTGTTAAAAAACATAGAAAAACATCTTTGAGAAGATATTCATCTATATTAATGGAAGGCGTCTTCAGTGCCTGTAGGTTTTCTATCATGACAAAGTCTTCAGGGTGGAGTTTGTGTTTTGCAGTTTATCAGTAACGAGCTACTTTTTTTTAAAAAGAAAGTTAGGGAATACTGGTTTATAGCTGCTATAACCTAGTAAGCAATAACGGCAATTAAAGTTTCATAGACATTCCACAACATTAGAATGAACTACAAATGGATGTAAAGTATGAGTCATGCTAAATTAAATTAAAAACTGTAATCATGTGCTATAAGGAAATGTTGTATAAAAAAACACTTCAGAACATGCTGTTATATGAAAATAATCAACTTTGGGATTGTAACAATAATTCCACTTGGCAGTGAGCTGCACACTCCACCCCATTATTCCTTATTTTTTATTCTTTCCTGTCCGTAAACACATGTTCACAAAATTTGTCTGGCTTGTTGTCATTGTTGTCACTGCAAGAGCTCAAAAACCATTTTACGGGATTATTTTCCTATACCAGCACAACCTGTTGTTTACTCCACCTCACTTCTGCATATTCAGCACACTGACAGCACATAGATTTGTTTATGAAATTTCTTCATGGACACTGTAATTACACAGGCCTTCTCTTTTTTTATCATATCAATAACACATTGCTGAGGTTGGTAATTTAACCTCCATAGACATTCATTCCAAAGTCATATGAAGATCTCCTACTCTCATCTCAACATCAGCTCATAAAGCTGTATCATTCTATTAGCAGCGTCTATGCCTTCGCCTCCAAGCGCAGAGTATATTTTTTGTCGCTGTGGGAACCTTTCTCGAGTAAACAATGTCTGGGCTGATTAGATCCTCGCTCCTCTCTGTACGCATTAGCGGAACACATTGATTCAGGTTCCCCCGGCCCATTGTGTAACCGATGGTGGGAAGCGCGGAGGCGGCGGATTTAGTGCCGTGTGCAGCAGCTTCCAGCGGGGTTAATTGAAATTCTCCAGTGAGGAACAGGGAAGCCTGGATAATTATGTTCAAGGAAAATATAAACTGCCAGACGGCAATGCAAAAAATGGAGGTCAACATCTGGAGGAATGTTTCTGTACCAACGGAATGTCTCACCCACCAATGCTAATGATAGTACAGAATCGATGAGGTAGTCAGCCTGATGCAAATGAGATCATGCTAAATGACCCTCATTAAGTTGAATTATCAGTTCGTTCTTAGGGGGGAGAAAAGTACCTTTTTTTCAAAGATTTATTTAAGCAATGTTAGCGATCTGGCTAAAGACAGCAGCGAGTCCGGACTGCCAGTGAGCTGACCAGAGATGTCCATGAATTGGGCTATTTAAAGTCAGTTGTGGTTGTCCTTGAACAGAGCTCTAGTTTGGCCCTATTTTTAGGTCCCAATTAATGTTTTCTGCCGGGTACACAAGTACAGCAGGCCAAAATACATACTTAAAGCAGAGTAAAACAAAAACTGCTGACAAATCCATATATATATATATATATATACTAGATATTACTAGTCTACCCTGATCTGATCTGACCCCTAAATATTCATCCTTTTACTCTTCTATTAAGCTTCAAGCCTCATATCTGACAACAACAAGCCAAAATCTAGACATCCTTTTAATATCTGACAAAAGCATTTTTTGCTTACTAGCCACAATAATACAAGAAAAAACTGTCAAAATAGGGAGGTAAACATGCATTGCTCAAACAAAACAGCATGCATTATACTAAGTATGTAATCTGTATATTATCCATTATTAGTATGCAATATCATATCATAATGTACCCCTCATGTTCCAATTTGACATTGTGATGTCATATAAACATGACCTGACATTATGATGTCATATACACATGAACCAAAAATTATGAACATGGTAGTATGATGTCGTATGCATATTCTTCATATAGTGTTATGCATGCAACTATAGTTACTTAAAATGTCATAATATGAACCTGATGTCATGATGTCATATAACCTGAATCTGACATTGTGGAATCACATACATATAACCTTAAGTCATATAAACATGAACCAGACATTCTGAAGTATATATATATATATATATATATATATATATATATATACCTGATATCATGATGTCGTATAACGTGTATCTGACATTATGGATTCCCTTAATAATGAACCTCACATTATGAAGTCATATAAACCTGAACCCAAGATTATGATGTCATTTAACATGAATCTAATATTGTAGAATCACATACAAATGAACCTGACATTACAAAGTCATATGAACATGAACCAGACATATATCTGACATTATGATGTCATATAACCTGAATCTGACATTGTGGAATCATTTACAAATGAACCTGACATTATGAAGTCATATGCACATTTTTTATATTGTGCCATGCATGCAACTATACTTACTTATGATTATATAAGATAATTACATTCATACAGTCATATATATATATATATATATAGTTTTTCCCAGCAATTATTGTGTGTTCTATATGTCATGTTATAAATGGATTTAAAAAGCATTATGAATGCAAGATTCCTAGAAAGTGTTACTGCTGTATCTAACTCATTTCAAATGAGCACCAACGAATCAGTGGTTGATTTAGCCCCTTTTTATTCTCACGTCTCGCTATCTGTCAGAATAGCAATGCTACTATTAGAAAGTAGAACAGAATTATTTGAAACATGCACAGCTGATCTATTCATCACACCTTATTTCCTGTCTCTCCTTTACTTTCTGTCTTATACTCACTCTCTCCTTATGTTGTGAGTGCTGTGCTACAATGATGAACTTTCAGGCAGTGTTGTTTAGCCCATCCATTAGAAGCTGTGGGGCTGAGATAAATCACCTTATCAGACCTGCCTTCCCCTACAGAGCAGTCAGGGAAATCCATCACGCCGGGCACGTGGGGCGGGGGGATAAAGGCAGAAATCAGCACCGACACCCAGCACAGGAGAGACCTGGACTATACACAAGTCCACAGTGCCACATAATGAAGCATTAACATTTATAAAAAAGGATTTAATTAGAAGACACGTTGGGGCACAATTACAAAGTTCATTAATAGGGAATAAAATGAGTTAAAGGGAATATTATGTAAAGCGTTTCCATAGCTGTGTGGGTTCCAATGTCACTGTAGTATTCCAGGTCCAATATCACTGTAGTAGTAATATTTGACAGAAAAGACTTGTTTAAAATTAGGATCAACACATTCATGACTAAACATTTAAATATAAATAAAAAACATTTGTCTGATAGATGGTGTCTGAAATCAACAGGATGTCTGGATTTCAGCCAGAGGAAAAGATCTTTGTAATATTCCAATTTTTTTTTTTTTTACTATTGTCAAAATTGTAAATCATTATTTGTAAGTTTATTTATAAGTAAGGAATAAACCAAAAGGAATGCTCTAATAGAAAAATAATCAATGAGACTATTTATTATTATTTATTTATTTGTTTGTTTATTATTATTACTTTATAGCTAAATTAAATGTTGTGAAACAGTTTCTGTTATCAACTACATTACAGCACCTGTCAACAGTCATTTCCTTGCCAGCTTCTCTTAAAGTTAATAAGAATAAAACAGTTTGTAATGTTACCAAGTTACCGCAAAGTGCAAACCCCTGAAGACTTTCCTGTGTCTGAAAATTTAAAGTAACAAACTGCTGACGCTGGAGACTCCTTCCACAAATTCTAAATAAAAGTCTCCTTACAGAAGTGCAAAACCTGTGAATTGGATTACAACCCGCACTACTGTCTGAGCTGATGGTAGAGAAAATCAGTTGTTGAGGTTATTTATGAAATGTTGAAGTATTTAGATCATTTGTTTGATGTAAGAAATGTTTTCATAGGTCAAAATGGACATGACATTGTCATCTTTTTTAAACTAACCTAAGCCAAAGCTGACCCAGTAGGGACATCAATAGATATCTCTGGTCATTTGGTCCTGAGACTCTTTGTTTATTTAGAGAAATGTCTGAGTTTGACCTGTTATCATATACACTGGGCTTGAAAAAACCTGAGTAACTGTGCTTTGTTCCTGTAGTTAAGTACTATTTTAGATGATTTGTAACCTTACTTGAGCATTATTGAAACTGAATATTCTATATTCTTCCTCAAGTCAATTTTCAAGATAGAAAAAAAAACATACTTCTTAATCCTTAGATTTTCATTTTGACCTTCAAAGTACTTTATCAATCTCAAATGCACGGGTATTTTTAATGAAATAAAAATGAAATATTTCCCATAGAAATTCACCAAAATTCTAATTCAATTCAGGTTTGATATTTGTGCTTAGCTAATTAAATTAGCTTGCTAGTTAAGGGGTAATTTAAATGAGATAATTAGTTAAGTTTTGTAAATTAGCTTGTTAAATTAGCTGCCTGGTTATTTTTGTGAATTAGCTCACTATATTAGCTAAATGTTTTAGTTTTGCAAATAAGCTTGTTAATGTGGCTAGCTATTTTTTTTTTGGTTGTTTTCATAGTTAATGTGCCTTTTCATTCATTCCAAAAGTGCTATTAAGCATTAGTGAACCAGCTAGACAAATGTTAGGTTTGCCTGAGTTTGCAGATTTTTTTTTGTAATGACTGGTAGCTTAGCACACTAGCTAAGCCTGTGTTCGGCTCTTTTCAATCATTTACGTTTTCCTCATGAATATTTGAGTATGTTTAACTGTAGATACTTTTGTACTTTCACTTAAGTTCATTTTTGTCTCCATATCTTACTTTTAATTTAATATCATAAGCCTAAATATTTATATTGCTTCACCCTTAACAAAGATCACTTTACGAAAGATAAGATAATGGAGACTTCAGAATCCGTATTTTAGCTAAGAAGCTATTAAATCACCTGAGATCATGTACACAGTGCCACTGTGCCGCCCTCGCTGATGTTTATATCTACAGTGTGTGAAGCAGGTTGCTAGGCAACAATAATGACAGTGACCTTTGGAAATATCACGGGGGTCAGATCGACCCGACGTGAAGCCTACGAGCCCGAGGTGCTCAGGTAAATGAATCTGTGTGCCAGCAGTTGGTGACAGCACTGGGATATTGCACTAAAACCAAACTATTAAATTAATCTCATGGTGACGAGAACTTTATTATCATTTATTTGATGTAAATGTGATATAAACATGAAATTTTTATATATATTTACTTTCTGCTGTGGACACTTTTCATGCTCGTGTTGAAGTCGTACAGATACACAGTCTAATGCTTCAGCCAATCAAACATCATACTGATAGTCATCTGTCAGGTGAAAAAAATAGCAAGGAGCCACGGTAACAAAAAGCAAGGATACAAACAAGAGTCCACTGAGGAAATGCTGTAGAGAAATTTTTAAAGATCAAAATTGTTCAAGATTGAGCTTATTCAATAGAAGATTTTAGCTAAACAACATTTGAGGTAAGTTAGGATGAATCACAACCTGGCAGTAATCAGAGGTGATAAACGTACCCCAAAAGTACCCTCTGTTGCTTTATAGGGACAAACTGAAGAGCGTAGAGAATAGTGCATACACAAAACCCTAAGAGACAGGTTAAATCTAAAATTTAATCCATACAGATCCATCTACCCTTCGATCTGGCCAAGACCAAGGAGCTGGTGCTCAACATCTGGAGGAAGCGGACCACCACCAGACCAATAAACCTTATGGGACAGGATGTTGAGTTGGTAGACACCTACGAATATCTCGGTGTCCACCTAACAACAGGCTGAAGGTCAAGACAGGGACTGTGTATGGGAAGGGGATGAGCGGACTCTATTTTCTGAGGACACGCAGGTCTTTAAATGTTTGCAGCAGGATGCTGTAGATCTTCTACAAGCTTGTTGTTGTGAGTGCTGTTTCCTTTTTAGCAATATGCTGGAGAGGCAGTTTTAGAACATGAGAAACATGGAAGTTCAACAACCTGATTAAGAGGGCTGGCTCTGACCTGGGATTCTCCATGGGCAGTTTTGATGTCGTTGTGGAAAGGAGGACATTAAGCAAACTAGTGTCCATCCCAGCCAATGTAACATATCCCACCCATGATTTATTGATCAAACAGCAGAGCACCTTTAACAACAGACACATTCAACACCACTGTAGCAAGGAGCAGTACTGGGTTTTGTGTATTACATGGTACATAGGACTTTTAAGGAACATTTCCCTATTTTTTTTTTTCAAAAAATATAAACAAATAAAAATGTACTTTTGTACTCTATACTTGTATTGTTGGCAAAAGAATGTTTCCATTGGGTTCTTTGACTTGGCTTTGGTTCTTTGGTTCTGAAGGAGATTCAGCTTTTCAGAAAAATGAAATGTCGTAGATGGCATGGTGGTGCAGTGGTTAGCATAGTCAGCTCACAGCAAGAAGATTCTGGGTTCAAACCTGCCAGCTGACCATTCTGTCTCGACTTTGCATGTTGTACCCATGTTTGTGTGATTTTCATCTGGGTACACAGGTTTCCTCCAACAGTCCAAAGATGTGCAGATTAGGTCAACTGGCTACTCTAAGTTGCTCACAGCTGTGAATGACTTTCATCTCTGTGTTAGCTCTCCAATAAATTGGTGACCTGCCCAGGGTGAACCCTCCTGTTTTATAAAAATGTCCTCTACAGTCTTAAGGAAAAAATATACACTGTGTATATAAATGTGTACTCTTGTACTCTGCACTCTCAGGATCCTTAGAGGTTCCTGGAATAGGTAAAGGTTCTTCTCTTCCCAAGGGAGCCTTACACCTGGAACCTTTTTTTTTAAAGGAAACACATATTCAGGAGACAAAAATAGCTTTCTTTTCTATATTTAAGTGGCTGCCTATAAAACAGGAATATTTGGTCTCTTTGGTAAGTCCATGTGAAAAGATCAGGCAATAGGTAGTGCTGAATGAAAGTATTCCCCTGGCTCATGCGATGGAGGAAGTTAACCTCTCCAGCGCTTTCCTGCCTATTAGGATTCCATCACAGTGACAGGTCTTATTGTTATTCACCATGCACAGGTATATCAGACGCCATATCAGCTCAGAGTGTAAACACCTGCACGGCTGAGCACAAGCGTCTCTAGAGGGCAAACACATGGAACTTTTGAATAAGAGAGCATTATTACACACAGTATTACACACTCTCTGTAAATACACAAGCATGAAAGGAGATACAGAAGAACAATATCTGTCTAGTATAGGCTAACACTGTGTACTATTAGTTACCATTAGCAAATCATGAACAACAGCATTTAATGAGGAATAAAACACTTCAAGTTACAGGAGAATACTCAACATGACGTGTAGTTATTGGTACCACCCAGAAGTTGATTATTTTTCTATAACAGCATGTTACATCAGCAATTTACCGACATTAACAATTTCCTTGAATTGGGGAGCAATAAAACACAATTTTTCTCCACTTATAGGTACAATTACATCAACAAAACAAGTTAGATGTTATGACTTATGTTTTGTTTTTTTCTCTCTCTCTCTCTCTCTTGAAGTTAATGAGACAGCTTGTCATGTCACCGCATAGGCCTCAGATTTGGAAAACTTAGTTTTACAAACCATTGTTACAAACCGTTGACACTGGAGACTCCTTCCAAAACCAATAACAGCAAGCTTCAACAGTTACACATATTTATTCCAGCATGCAAGCCCCTGTGAATTAGTTGCAACTATAGAAATGATAATGTATTAGAGCAAGCACATTTATATAATGAATCAACGTTAAAAGTTTATTTAATCCATGGCTAAAAATTCCATTATAGCGTGTTTGTAAATGTTGATCACTTGCTGAACTCTAGGTGTAAATATTAAAACTTGCAGTTCAGTATTTTGGCCTTTAGCATGTTCATGAAATTCGTACAGTGTTGGTTATTGTGGATTTCATTTTAATTTTATGGTGATGGGGTGAGCATGTAGCTGTTTATTTTGATTCTGGCTTTGTTGATGTTACTTACGTTGCATTACTGTTGAAGTTCTTGGTAGCTAATGTGTTAATTAACATCAGTTAAAGGTCCAATATGTAGGATTCAACCACCTTAATACCCCTCCCTTGCCCCTCCCTTTTTTAAGCGTACGGTGGCCATCCAGTGTTCATAGCGTACTTCCAGGTACTTACATTCACACTCTCTTGCTTTTTCCATGCTAAATGATAAGTATGATCCTCCATTTTTTAAAATTTGGGTTCTCAAACTTGTTAGCCAGCACCAGCAAACACTGATTTTTTCTTTCTTCTTTGTTGTCTTCCTTTCTTCTCCTTTGTCTTCCTTCTGGTGCTTCCTTCCAGATTCACGCTGCCACTTGTAAAAATGGGAAATGCAGAAGGCCTACTCTACAGGTTTGTCCATTCTGGGCTACTGTAGCGGCGCAGCATGGCAGCTCTGTAGAGCTGGACCCGTGTCTTATGTAGATATAACAGGCTCATTCTAAGCATACAAATACACAACGATTCATAGTTGCAGTTAATTGTACACAATTTAAAGCATAATTATGAATATTATATTCCATTTCTGACAACATTTACTTTACTGTAAAGCGATACATTGTTGATGTCGCAAATCGAAAAGACTAAAAATCTGTAACTGTGGTTTTAGTAGTTCAGCTCCAATCATCTTTAATGCTGATTCCTCCAATTAGCAAGCAAACAGAATGACGAATGCTTGTGAAATTCCCCGTGAAAGCAAAAAGCAAAATAATGTTTTCAGGTTTCCTCTTCGAAAGCTCCTAATCTATCCAGTGACACAGAAGCCCTGCTCGGTAGCTGTATATCTCTATTCATAATTGATGGTCTGAGCTGGAGCTGACACTACAGCACGCTAACACATGTAATATGGATTCTCTCCGTGTTTCAGATCCTGCTCTGTGTCTGAACCACAACAACACTCATCTGTCTGACTGGCTGCAGAAGTGTCTGACTCGCCGGCTGTCTGTTTGCCGTGATGTCGATGCCGTCTGGGACATCAGCGTCCATTTTGAGAGACAACGGCTTATTAGATCCTATACGCGTTTTTAATTTATTCTGCTCTTAGGGGGTTATTTACAATGATTTACTTATGAATACACTTAGGATAAGACTTATTGTAGCTGTGGACCCTTTTATTTCTCATACTCTTGTTTAATTAAACAGATAAACAGACAGATATTCTTTACTTAGCACACATTTTCATTACAAGATGATTACAAATTCATAAGAAGTTTACAAAAAGCTACAAACTGTAACGCATGAGATTATAGTATAAGTTCTATAACTGCTTCTCTATATTCTATATTAATAGAATTTTCCATAAAATAAAATTTGTGCCTAGCGAATTTGATGCCAATTTCAAACCAAAGTCATCGTACACAGGGATATCAGAGTAAGAGAGAAGGCCACGCTACTGTAACTCCCCCATGCCTTTGGTTCCCATGGCAACATGCCATGCCTCGTCAACCTCAGCTGAACGAATGTCACCGTCCTTCTTTGATGCAATAATGGGTTTGACCTATGACCTCTGCCTCTCACTCCTATGAAGAGGTGACACTCTCCACATGTGTGAAAACGCAGGCTTATCCTAGCCCCCCGGCCTCTCTGACACGTGACAGTAGTATGGGTTAAACAGCACACCGATTACACAGGGAGCTTCAGCTGATACCAACAAATACATAAATAAACCAGGTATGCATTTTATATCATCCTTCTGATTCTTACCAGTTAGCGAGGAGACGCATAGGAGAAGCATCCTGATCTCCTGTCCTGAGAGGCGAGATGTTCAGCTCCTCTGCACTTTTCCTCCACTTTGTCCCCCTCGTAATTACTATATTCCAGGTGTTGAACTGAGATTTAAGATGTGAGGAGCCCTACATTAATCAGCACAATACAGACTTCAACATCTATACCATAGAAGTGAGTTTCTATCATATTAAAATGAGTTTTCGATTGATCATATTCTGTCCTAAAGGCCTAATTTAATTATAATAATTATTATAATAAAGGCCTAATTTAATAATAATAATCATTATTACTATTATTATTATTATCCATAGCCATCCATTATCTATACCGCTTTATCCGTCTGGGTCGCGGGGAAGCTGGAGCCAATCCCAGCATCTTGGGGCGAG
>JAQQZX010000039.1:1765112-1789768 GCA_030068355.1 Notoglanidium maculatum | reverse complement strand
AGAAAGGCACCCTGGGTGACCCGGGGATCGAACCCAGGACCTTCTTGCTGTGAGGCGACAGTGCTAACCACCGCACCCTTGTTGTCACATTATTGTGGTTTTGATGATGATAATGATGATGATGATGATTGTTGTTGTCACTTTCATAATTGTAGTTTTGGTGGTGATGATAATGATGATGATTATGATTGTTGTTGTTCTTGGTGGTGGTGGTGTCATTTTTGTGATTGTCGTTTTGTTGGTGATGATGATGATGATGACGATGACGTTGATGAGGTATTATTTTTGGTGTTGTTGTTAATGTTGTTGTCACTTTCGTTATTGTATTTTATGATGATGATGATTATTGTTGTTATTATTATTGTTATTGTTGTTTTGATGATGATGATGATGATGATGATAATGATGATTGTTGTCACTTTCGTTATTGAAGTTTTGATGATGATGATTATGATTATTACTACTATTACTATTATTACAATTATGCTATGATTTACATTTCAACTAAATTATTAAAAATCTACTTGTCACATAAACAAAAGGTGGGAGAGCTAAGTGCCTGTGCCTGCCACACACACACACACACACACACACACACACACACACACACACACACACACACACACACACACACTAAACCCTACTTAAATCATAGCATTAGTTTATCTTCATTTCCATATACTGAGTGTGTAATAAGCCTATAACACAGTATAAACGTTAATCACTGATTCAATATATTTTTTTTTCCCTTGAACAAAATGGAGAGTCCAGACACATGAACTATAATCTATTATACAGTATATACCTATCAGCTCTACACTGAAACATCCACTTCACTTCACTATAGGAAGTAGTTTGTGAGTGCAGATACATCCAGTGTGTCAGAGGCTGATGGGGTGAATTTACGTCTGCATCAGGAGCGACAACATGCTCCGAAATGGCCACGACATGGACTGGCTGTGTCTTTGTGTGTGTGTGTGTGTGTGTGTGTGTGTGTGTGTGTGTGTGTGTGTTCCTTACAGTGAATGAGAAAAAATAAATATCTAGTCATAAACATTTCATGTGGTATGTTTTTTCACATTTTGCTTACACACAGTTCACTAGGGTTTTTTGTTTGTTTGTTTGTTTTTAAGTCACATGACTGACTTTTTATTGCATATTAGAGTACGTGGTTGTATTTTTAAGATTTTTAAAGTTTATCATTCTTTTTCACTTTTTTTGCTGTCCTTGGCTGACAGGAGTAGAACCGGATGCGCTCTTCTGCTGTTGTAGCCTCATGTTGTGCATCCTGAGATGCTTTTCTGCTCACCACGGTCGTACAGTGTGGTTATTTGACTGACAGCTTGAACCAGTTGGTTGAACCGTCCACTTCTGCTTCTCCTGTCTCAACAAGCCGTCTCTGCTCGCTGAACTGCTGCTCACTGGATGATTTGTTTTTCACACAATTGTGTGTGTGAAACCCTGGAGAATGTTGTGTGTTTAAATCCCAGTAATACTCAAACCAACAGCCATGACACAGTCGAAGTCACTGAGATCGTATTTTCTCCCTACTCTGATGTTTGTATATATAGGTGTGTGTGTGTGGGTGTTGGAGATATAAGTATGTTTACGCTGATGGACATAAAATGCGACTTCTATACACTCTTGCTGTAGTGCGAGTGTGTTCACCTTAGAGGCAAAGCAAGCTTATCGATCTCATATCGCTTCCTTCAACCCAACTGCTTTGTGCTCTCTCTCTCTCTCTCTTTTTTTCTCTCTCTCTCTCTCTCTCCTCTCTCTCTTTCAAATGATTCCCCAAGTGACCTGTTACTACAAACCTTGTTGTTTTTAACAGCGCCAAAAGTTTGTGCACTCTTCTCATAGAAGGTCTTTATTTTTATGTTATTGTCTACTATGTAAGACGAAGAGGAAGACATTAGCACTGAAATAAGACGTGTGAAAATGTTTTAAATGATAAAAACTTCTCAACCGACGTCTTTTTAAACAGCTTCACGAGAAGACTCTTCTTAAAGTCCACAGGAACGGAAAAAGGTATGTAGACACCTGAGCATCACAAGCATATGTGGTTCTTCACCCAAACTGTTACCACAAAATTGGAAGCACACAATTGTATAGAAAGTCGTTGTATGCTGTAGCGTTACAGTTTCCCTTCACTGGAACTAAGAGGCCCGAACCTGTTCCAGCATGACCATGCTCCTGTGCACAAAGCAGCTCCATCAAGACATGGTGTGTGAGGTTTGGAGTGGAAGAACTCGAGCGTCCTGACCTCAACCCCACAGAACACTCATGAACTGAACGCTTACTGAACCCCAGACCTCCTCATCCAACATCGGTGCCTGACCTCACTAATGCTCTCATAGCTGAATGAACACAACTCCACACAGCCACGCTCCAACATCCAGTGGAAATCCTTCCCAGAAACGTGGAGCACATTATAACAGCAAATGGGGAGTAAATCTGGAATTCAACAAGTACCTGTAGGTGTGATGGTCAGGTGTGCACATACTTTTGATCATTACGTGTACGCTAAGATCCATCTGCTTCTCCTAAAAATCTATGAGAATACTACTTGTTTAGGGAATAAATATAATTGTTTTAAGCAAAAACCAAAAAGAATTACACATGAATGTTAACTTCACTGTTTACATTTGTCTTATGAATAAATTTCATCCATAAGCCTTTACTTACGATGAAAAAGTGCACGTGTGTGTGTGTTTATCATAATAAAGTAACAGTAAATAAGTAATTCAGTACCCATGTAATTAAAATCGAAGGGGAAAAAGGAAGGAAATAAATTGTTGCTGAACACAAACATGGACACGAAGCACAACACATTCAACATCAAGACTGACTCGTTATTCCAGGAATCTCTCCATCTTTAAGAAATGAATGAAGAGAAGAGACATATGTATCATCCTGGACATCGCTGTGTGTGATTTGTGGTACTCTTTGGGTAGGAATTAAAGGATTACAGCGCCATCTTGAGGCCATAAAAAATTTGTGTCATTAATTATCACAGTGACTTCCTTTTCCAATTCAGTTTATTTATAACAAGCTGCTTTACGAGATTCAGAAATGTGGATTTGGACAATCTTTGTAAGAATGTTGGTAAGAAATTTAAATAAGTTGGAAGACTGCTCTAATAGATGGTTTGTTTTATTATTTCTTTTTTAAACACAATCAATATACTATGCAAGAAAAAAATAAGTCTGAGATTTTGGCTTCCTGTTTCTTAATCTAATTTTTTTTTTTTTTTTTTTTTTTTTTTTTAGTGTATGTAATGATTAGATTTAAACCACACAAACACTTTTTGCTCTTTTGATTCAAACTGAACTTAACGCAGACGTGCACCGACATCCTCCTCTCCTCGACACCGGGAGCGAAGACACAATTCAGAAGGTTCTTCAGGGGTTCTTTAATGGTTTTAATGAATTAATTAGGAATTCTTGGCTTCCTAAAAGGGTTTTACTCGGATCCTTTTCTCATACAGACTCTACGTAGAACCTTTAAAAGGTTCCCATAAGCCTTGTGTTTAGCACGTCTTAATAGAAATAATGCAATGCTAAAAAAAAAAAATTAATAAAAACAAATACAATTACCTTTATCATTTTATTTTATGAAATGTAACAAATATAATCGAACATTTTAAGGTAATCTAAATTACCTTACCATAATGTCACAGTTATAATATAAACAAATAATACAACAAATATATCAGTGACAAGTCAAAGCAAAACATTTAGATAGTAATTTTGTAATTATTTGGTATTATTACTTCATTTTATTTATTTATTTACCTATTTATTTGCTCTTGGTTTCTATATTATTCCTAAAGTCACTCCTTTGGATTTGACATTTACGAGTGATGTACATTCTAACAGCATAGATAGATAGATAGATAGATAGATAGATAGATAGACAGATAGATAGATAGATAGATAGATAGATAGATAGATAGATAGATAGAGCATATATTGGTGTGCAAATTATGTTGTAGATATTTATTTTTATGAATTCTGCATCATTACTTTTCCAGAAAAAAAATTGTACTTGAAAAAGGTTTGCATGTCAGTAAAGAAAGCAACATATTACATAAGAGACCACTTTTCCGACAAAAACATAATGAAGGCTCCTGGGTTTTCCTGCAAAAAGCAGCGAGTGCGACAGAAGAACTGTGCACATTGCACCACTGTGCGTAATGTACCATATATATGCAATCAATCACTAACACACAGCAGCAGGTAGCCAAAAGACCGTAGCGTAGCGAAATTGTGCATCTGAGAAACAGAAGTCTTTGGTCTTTCAGCTCATGTGTGAGTAAAATCAGGAAAGGTGAAAAGTAAAGCATGTGGAAAAGGGACAGGAGGTGGTACTTATGAATGAAGCATCAGCAGGCATCTTCAACACATACCTCTCATTCTCTTATCACTGTGTTTCAGTGTGTGTGTGTGAGAAAACAGCCTGTGATCAGGAGCAGAACATCCAGGACGGGACGGGACGTGACGGGAGGGAAAGGAGGGGAAAGTAACAGCACGTGACACGAGTGCTGCTTTGATACGCCACACGCTAAAGTGTGAAATACCACTGATGAGATGAAATAAGATATACAGGATGTCATGAAGAACCACTTCCTGTCTTCTCCACACACACACACACACACACACACACACACACATACACACAGATTGAATTACATAAAACAATTCGTGAAATAATTTCATTTAAAGAGAGAAAGAAAGTATCAATCTGGTCCAGAGACCAAAATAAAAGCAAAATAAAATGTAATAATAAAACAATTATTACAACTAAGTAAGGAAACGGCGTCGTTTTGAGAGACGTCTGTCCTTGACTGTTGATAAAAATGTAAATTTAACTTTTAAACTTTAAAAGGTCAGCTAGGCTCTAGGCTCAGCTAAGCTGTAGTGGGCTTCCATAAACGATACTTATACACGTTTTTCTTTTATTTTCTATCCTGGGCTTCTTTACTAAATATTAAACACCACAACTAAAACCACATACTGTGCACAAATTATTCTTACGCAGAATGACTACTTAATTATGTAATATTGCATTATAAATACTTACTACTTTATATTAGATTTCATTTTATATCCCAGACCTGTGCACGGGAAATAGTGAGGATATGATTCTCTGGCATTGTTACACAATTTATAATAATGGTATCCTTTTAAAACAATAAGGAAATCTGCATTTGTTAACATGACGACTAGTTAACTAATGGTTAATGTTAAGTAAGGAATAAAACTCTACGGAGCATGGTGTTATGGGAAAATAATCAATAGCTGGTGTAATATGGCCTAACTTCGTGATTTCCCAAATAAGGGCATTTTCTGTAGTGTTTTATACCTCTTATACTACAGCAATTTACTAACAAGTACAAGATTTATTAATTAAAGAAATTGGTGCTTTTTAACTGTTTATAACTACTTTTAATGTTGTAGAAATTCCACAAGACGACTTCGTTCCTGTTCTGACTTAGACCCCGTTTACACTTGGCCTGACTGATCTGATCACAAGTGGACAGCTCTAAATACAAGTGTAAATGATCACCAAGACACATTCAAGACACTCTCACTGAAAACACATGGTGCGGTGGGCTGGGACACATTTGAGAACATTTCTTGTGTACTGTAAACACTATTGCGTCCTGATGCGTCTCAGGCAAAAATCTCAGCAGTCAGAATAGCCAGTACATGTATATTAGTTCTTGAAACCATTTTCGTTTTCTTAGCTAGCCTGTGCTTAACAAATCTGGCAACAAGACTGATGCATGGCGCACTTTGACATTCTAGCGGAAGTGCAGTAACCAAAAATCTGAACACAATCTGGACACCTTGGAGAAGCATGATAGGCACTGTTTACATTTTAATGCGTTTTGGGAAATTGGATTACAAGCGGACAGCCGAGCCGTTTACATCTGTGTCTAGCATGTGTCTCCAAGGTGTCCAGCTGACCACTTGTGCTCAGATATCATTACTGCCTAAGTCACATTTAACGTTACATCCTTTTCGGGGACATAACAGGATGCATTGTCATTTACACTACAAAATATATGTGGTCCCATGATCACCTCAGCAAGTGGTTTGAGTGAATGCGTCTTGGTGGTCACTGTCTACTTGTGATCCGAATGCCTATTTGTGATCCCATAGCTCATGACTCATTTTAAAACCAAATATAAACAGGGCCTTAACATTATAACCGCTACACACAGTCGTTCCCCGTATCAGCCTCTCTTATTTCTTTCTTGTTAAGTTAATAAGACAAAAACACAAACACAGCTTAATGTTAGGGAAATCATAACACACAAACTCCTCTGTCCTAAAGACCTTGCTGTGTTGGAAAACTTAAAGTTAAAGCTTTATCGCTGAGTGTTACAAAGCGCTGACACTCGAGACAAAACATTTCTAAATGATTGTTTTCTTTGGACAAATAACACTTTTATTTTTTTCTGTTATTACTAGACTTGAGCTTGGAAATGAGCTGTTACTATAGAAACGATAATGAGTAAATACAGAGACAGCCAAAAAATGTATACACACTTCAGGAAAAGAAAAAATTGTATAAATATTTCAATACTAAATTTATTCCGACATCACGAGATTAATACAAGTTACCGTCGGCCTCTACAGTTACAAGAGGTGCTCAAAGTGGTGGCCGTTAGCTTCCAGACATTTACTGACTGGCTGACTTTGAATATATAAAATTAACCAACATATTCAGAAACCTATGCATGTGAAATAGCTACACATAGATACACAATTGGACACATCTTAAATCTCAAAGCTTCATAATTTCCAAGACATGATTAATATAGACATGATTATTAAACATTATCAATAAAAATTATTATTGTATCATTACAGTGGAGTCTTAATGATAATTGATGGTTCCTCTCTCTGACTCTCTCTCTCTCTCTTTTAATGGACTTCATAAAAACCTTTGTCACATCACGAATTTTTGAAGTAAACCTTACATAAAACCTCCATGCTGTTTTCTAAAATATTAATAAAGTGCTAATGAAGGTGTTATGAAGGCCAAGATGATCTTTATACGCATCCATTTTCTTCATGCGGAAAGAGTAATTGGAACGACGAGCTGTTCTCTCCCTCACTGTCATAAATACATACGATGTTTCCTTTTAGTTTCACTCTAAATACTGAATAATGCACTTTTACGAGAAAGACTAAATATTAAGCTGGCAGTTTAAATGTGTTAGAAGTAAACTAGACATGATGCAATGGTTTAACGAATCACTCTATTTCTCTCTCACACACTCACACTCACACTCACACACACACACGTAAAAATCTTATACATTGTTAAAATGAAACCTTCATTTTTGGGATATTTTTATAATATAGTTCACTCACAAAAACAGTTGCTTGTAATGCTGTAAAAGTAATGACACCCTCAGAAAAACATGGTCCGTTACTTTGTACTAATTACTAATTATTTGGTAAGTGGATTCTCACACACCTTTTATCTATAAACTGTCACTAACATTTAAATAAATGATTTGTGTGTTAATGTAGTCATGATGTATTCAAATACGGTAAAAAAAATGGTACTTTGAAGAACAATGATACAAAATACTAAAATACAATATTACCAATTTATAGACAGTAACACCTTCTATGAAGGTCACACTGTATGCACAATGAACTCTTAACACATTCATATCATGTTATAATGCATTCATAAAGTATTATACATGTTGTTATAATTATTTATGAAAATGCATTACACTTTATAACTATATTTGTTATTATAAATTGCTATCATGAATCGTTATTAGTAGGCATGTAATGATTCACCCAATTCACAATTTGATTCAATTCATGATATTGGGTTCACAATTTGATTTTTCCAAAATATTATTTTAAATTAATAAATAAAAATGTATTACCAAAACAAAAATGCAACATAACAATAACCAACAATTATTATTTACAAACATTTGTAAAGGTTGGAGTAAAATATAATAATAGCCTATTAACTTTATTAAAAGTTAACAACTAACTTATCCTTAAAAATTAAAAAAGCTTACATATAAAACAACTAGGGTTAGGGTTATCCATTTGCTTCTCTTTTCATTAGCTTTCGGCAGTCTGTAAAAAGATAGCTCTAATTTCTTGCTGAATCTGTTCATAAATGAGCACAAAAGCTCTTTCCCATTTTAGATCTGGTTTTCATGGCGTTAGAGCTGTGTTACTTCCATATAAAGTGACCTCACACATATTCCCGCAATTGTACATTATTGCACCCTCTGATGTCTAAACAATGCAAGTACAGCTAAAATAAACAGATAAATAATGGTTAAATAAATAGAGTTTACAAAACTGTATAAGAACTTGTCAGTGTGTATGATTAAACATAATGCAGTAAACAAATTGGCACTGAATTTCTTTAGTAATGGCATTAAAATAATGTCTTAAAAACTACTTATAATGTGTACTGTTAAGCATTTCCAATGCATTATAACCATTTCTATACACTTTAATGCATTTTTTTAAATTATACCTTATGAATGCATTATACCACATTATGCATGTATTCATAAATCTTTATTGATATGCACTTCACAAAAAGTGTTACCATGAGCTCTATATGTGAACTCCAGATTTCTAAAAATTAAAACGGGAAACTTCTCTATGAACCTATGAGGTGAAATTCGGCCGCAGTGACCACACTCTCATCTCTCGTCTTCTGATAAATGCATTTGCAGCTTTCTAAAACTTTATTTTTACACCCGTGAAAGCATTTCAAAGCCAGTATGGCACCACCTTACACGTCAGAGCAGAGACATGCATGAATGTGTGAGTGAGTGAGTGAGTGAAAGAGTGAGGAATCGAAAGAAAAACACAGAGTGCAATTATGTTCACTTTAGGCACTGAGGTGCAAATGTATGAAAAAAGCCAGAGATCAGCAGTCAGATGTCATGATTGCTGTGGCAGCTTGGGAAAGCTACATCACCTAAATGCCCCCACAAATGTTTCTATGGCACACCAGCACCGTGATCTCACTCCATCTGCACCCTGTGACCTACATAAAAACCTGTTTAGTAACCTGAGACAGAAAAACTCAGTGCCAAAGGAGCATTCAAGTCCTGTATTCTAAGTAGTTACATAAAAAGTGTAAACCTCAAAGAATGTAATATGTAAAAAAGATACAGAGCCATCACTCGTGGCGTGAAAGGTGGTGACAATTATTTTTGCAGGGCCCACAAAATTTGGGTATAGTCCACTTTCTGTTGTATGCATACTAAACTAAAGAACTTAATTTAATATCAGTTCACTGGCTTGAAAACTTTTAATGTGGAGGGCCAGGAACGTGATGCAGACTTTTGCTTCCTGATTGAGTTTTTTTAGTTACAACATATCTGTCCCAGATTCATCTCACACCTGTCATGTGACCCTTTTCCAGAAGAAAACAAACAACGTCAGTCTCGACTACCAGTGGTGAATGCAGCATGGATAACAAATTACAAGTGTTGCTGACCTTGTTGTCTTTAACGGCACAACAGCTGCTACCAAATTCTTCATTTTATAATGCTACAACTGATAATTTAGTTTTTTAATTTAATTTACTTACCCCATCAGAAAAAACGGCAGAAATAAATGAAAGAAAAATAGAGGTAGTGGAGATGGGTCCAGAGGTTAACCATTTTAGTAAAAGTAAATGTTTCCAGTGCTAATAGTATGGTTTTTGTACTGGCTTTAGGGGCTCTAGGTTAGATAGCTCATTTTAGATACTGGGCATGATTGGAATGCCTTTTCACTGTCACTGTGTGAAAGACCATCTAACCTAGCTTGATTACATAGAAATGATGATGAAAAGTGATCTAGGAAGCAATCTAGTGGTGACTAATGCCATGTAGCTTGCTAGCAAACCAGCCTTTTACCTTAGTGAGAGTCAGAGAATGTTAACTCATGCCTGTGTGTGAACTGCAGTATTTAGGTAGCTTACTATCACTTGGTTGAAGGATATAGTTAGAAAAAGATGACCATCAGGCCACAATTCTGTTTACAGTATGCAGCACAGGAGAACACATATTTCTATAGCTATGGTATTATTAATAGAGGATATGAGGTATGACCTTAGTGCACAGAACAGTGTCAGCGAGCATGGTTGTTAAAAGAAGCACGAGGTGCCATGATTTAAGTGCAAGTTATTCACAAGCACAGAACAGTGAACAAATTCTGAACATCCTGAGAATGAATTTCCCTCGCTTGTAGGCGCTACACTGGGCTCATGAGTCAAGTCAAATTTTGAGAGTTTGAGAGCAGGAATAAGACAGATATTTGAGTGAAGCTGGTCATATCGTGTTACACAGATTTAGTTTGCAACCTCTTTTGTGTTAAATACGCAGTCTGTGGGGTGTGATGTCCTACTTTAACTCTGAATATAAAGATGCATCAAAAGCAAGAAGAGTAAAACAGCTTTAATATCACACAAAGGCAAAAAAGCAGAGCTCTAAATTCAACTCATTAGAGGCAAATCATCTCCATTTCAACTGCATTTACTTTTCCTATTTCGCCTTCCACCTATCCGAGTGCTAAAGTACAAGCTCTGTATGTTCAATAAAAGAAAGTGATGTGTATTAATGAATATTAAAGCAATTCTCTCAGAGTTAAATGTACTCTCTCTTTCTCTCGCACTCTCTCTTTCTTTCTTCTTCTTTGATTTTTCTCCCGTCTACCTTCAGCAGTCTCACCGAAGGCTAAATACAATGCTTTTACATATATTACCTTTTGATTAATGGAGCTGGATTCATTATTCTGGCCTTGTGCTAATTAGGAAAAAAACCCAGACGCTAATGATATACAGTCAGAATAATTCCTGCCCAACAGGCATGAGTGCGTATCGGCTTCCTGCTGATGCACCCATGATACCCACCTGAGAACCAGCCCAGAACTGAGAGAACGATAGAGGAAGAAATGAGGATTAGTGGATATATATTGTATACATATTAAGGTTTGTACAACAATGATGCTTTTCAAAAACATGAAATTAAAAGATTAAAAATGTCAAAAGCATATATAGTGGTGTGAATACCATCTGCATTTATGGTCGTATCAGTTCTTTTAGTTACACTTTGGTACATTTTATGAGGAACTCAGCTGGTCAGTTGTTCCACCATCTTGGACAAACTACAGGCAACACAAGTAATATGTTACCTGGGAATGTGAATGTACTGTTAAAGTATAATCCCAAATAACAAGCTCTAATTTGTGTGTACAAATTGAGTGTTGCAAATCATTTAAAAGAGACTACTTACCTCATGTACAAAGTCAGTGGAAGAAAACAAATATAAATTAATTGGTCTTTTTTTATTTTGCTTTTTTAATCTATTACAAATTTTTATAAACTGATAAAAAAAAAACATCATTGTTGATATGGGGAAGTTTTCTATTAGAAGATTGCTGCAATATTTATAGAAAGGTTCTAAAGGAAATCTGTTTGTGGGAAGTGGGAAGGGGCCTCTGGGAAGCATGAAAGGGCCTTGTAAGTGGGAAAGAGTCAGAAGGAAGTGGGAATGGGGCAGTGGGAAGTGGGAAAGGGCCTCTCGGAAGTAGGAAAGGGCCTCAAGGAATTGGGAAAGAGTCGGAAGGAAGTCGGAATGGGGCAGTGGAAAGTGGCAAAGGGCCTCTGGGAAGTGGAACAGAGTCAGAAGGAAGTGGGAATGGGGCAGTAGGATGTGCTAAAGGGCCTCTGGGAAGTGGGAAAGAGTCAGAAGGAAGTGGGAATGGGGCAGTGGAAAGTGGTAAAGGGCCTCTGGGAAGTGGGAAAGAGTCAGAAGGAAGTGGGAATGGGGCAGTAGGAAGTGGGAAAGGGCCTCTGGGAAGTGGCAAGGGCCTGTGGGAAGTGGGAAAGAGTCAGAAGGAAGTGGGAATGGGGAAGTGGGAAAGGACCTCGGGGAAGTAGGAAAGAGTCAGAAGAAAGTGGGAATGGGGCAGTGGGAACGAGCTTGTTTGAAGTTGGAAAGAGTCAGAAGGAAATGGAAAAGGGTCTGCAGGAAAAGGGAAAAGGAATGTCCTATAGACAGTTGGAAAGAGTCAGATAGAAAGAGTCTGAGGAAAGTGCCTAGGCAAAAGTAGGAAAGTTGATGTGGTGTAACAGGAATAAAATACTTACTGTTCTAGGAAAATAATTAGCAATGGGGTGTTATTCTTTACATAGCACAGAAGAGGGGTTGGAAGAAATACGTTCATGCTTTTCCTCAGACGTGCTGCGTATGACTGAAACAGCTGATAGTTAGGAGCCTTCCATTAGGCACGTTAGGACCATGTGGCTTTCTGGAAGTCAATTTCCCAAAAAGATGCACCTTTTACTTCAAATTTTTTCTTTAATAACTTCCATAACTTTCCAACTATGAAAATTAACAGGGTTAATTAGGAAAACTTTACTGCAAAACTCTTGAGACTTTAAATCCGCTTTTGTTAGAATCCTGCCTTACAGCATGACAAGCTCTCGCTGCAAGTGTCTCCCTCCTGTTCCCTTCGCATCCACACTCGCCCTTTCAAGAGTTGACGCTTACTTTCAAGGTGAAAGTAAAAGAATTTGCACAAAGCCAGGGGACAGAGCTGAGCGCACGATTACACAATTATGAGCTGGGCACATCTTCTGCTCCCGAAAGATCCCAAAACTGGAGAAATGTTCTCCTTTGAACAATCCTCTCACGCCTTACAAGATTACTCAGAGACTTCTGTCACAGGAAGGAGGACATGAACTTTTTTTTCCTTTCCTTTTTCATGTCACTGCCTCAAGCATCGCTGTTCCTTTGGTGACGGTTTCTGCTTAACACTGGGCTTTGGCAACATGACAGAGAGAAGAAACAGCGAGCTCCACCGCTGACATATTCCCCGTCCTTTTATTCACTTGTCAAACTCTCTTTTCTGGACACCTGTTTGATTGTGACAGCCGTATATTGCAGATAGTTCATATGAAAGTGGATTTGCCAATGAAATGTTAATGAATTAGACTCCCCCCGCTGCTTTTTTTATTACGGGACGCCAGTTTTGAACATTTTTCAAAGTAACCGCCAAATTCCACTGTTTGCGATGAATTAATAATGGCCGCCTTGTCACTGAAGTATCTCTTGTGCTCTTTAATCAGCATGACCAAATCAGAAGTTTCTTAAAAGGTATTCTGTTTTTTCATCAACATCAGAACAATTAGAAAACTTTAGCGAGTACTGACACTCATGCAAGTGTGTATGTGACCCTTATGGCTTTGTGGATTTTCTTGTATGATCAAGTAGAAGTTTTGTAAAAAAAAAAAAATATATATAAAAAAAAAAGAAAACTCAAGATCATAACAAGACATTTCGATCCCGTCAAAGCACAGAGCTGTTTAATATAAAAGCAATACCAGTACTACAAAAACAAATTTCAACCAGCCGACCAGAAATGAACGTTGGGGGAGAAAACACATAGAGTAACGGGTTGTATTCAAAGTTACTGACTTACGTGCAAAGATATGTCAACAATTATGTGGTAAAAGTTCTGTTTCTTCAGAATCAGGTTATGTAACTACTTAAGTCGATTTTCTGGGCTCCCTATTCAGATTAATAAAATTACCTCTTTGTACTTCCTGTCTCCGAGGGCTCTAGATGTTTCTTGACTAGAATCATTTGAGATTTTTTTTTTTCAATGGCGTCTAGATCGGCACCTTTAAACACAAGCGATTTCCTTTAAGTCCCCCAAAAAATCAGGGATAGAAAATATAGACTGAAAAAGCAGATCAGATTTTATCTTTGTTAAATATAACATAGTAATGAATTTAGCATTTAAAAATAATCAAATAACAAAGAATAATAAGATCATATATAAATGAGAGGGCCGCACTGTAGTGAAGTGGCCTTGTGGAGTTTGCATGTTCTCCACATACCAGCATGGGTTTCCTCTGGGTGCTCTGGTTTCCTCTTATTGTCCAAATTCATACAGATTAGGTCACCTGGCTACTCTAAATTGTCCATAGATGTGTATGTGAGTGTGAATGGTTGTTCGACTCTGTAATAGACTGCAATATACTGGTGACCTGTCCGTGATGTACCTCACCTCTCACCCGAAGTGAGCTGGGATTGGTTCCAGCTTCCCCCATGACCCTGATAGGGAGGCGGTAGTGATAATTGGTGAATGGATGAATGACATGGTAAGCAGTGAAATATGCTAAAATATATTAATTAACTGCAAAATTAACCTAGATTAAGGCTCTTCCTGTATTCCTGTATTATTTACGTAATAGCACTTGATCCAACGCATATTATTTTGTATGATTAATGCATTGTACAGAACTTGAAGCTTGGGCAGAGTTAAAAATGCTGTATTTATTATTAAGAGTTGCAGCAAGTGATAGGAGTTGTATTTGTACATACCGGACCAACTTGTCTTCTTTTAAGCTTTCTTCCTATGGTTCTGTCATCTAGAAAACTGAAACTGTCCTCTACAGCACCAAGTCAGGCTTCAGGTTTGTTTGGCAGACTTCTTTTGCACCTTCTTCCACTTTCCTCCCCTCCAACGTCTGGTCCGTCTTAACAAAGTGAATGGCGTTTGTAGACCCTGGGCATCGCTAACCCCCAGTCTCTTTCTATCTAATTTCCAGTTCTGCTGCTAAATTTTGCTGACTTGGTTGTGTCACCATGCCTTGCTGGAGAGCCACTTGCATCCAGACAGAATATGCTTGAGGTTGGCATCTGGAAATCCACACGGGCGGCAAAATTCTGCCTTCTCAAACCATTTACTGTTATAATCAGAAGATCTTAGATAGCACACATCAGAAAGCTCAGTCTGGCTCCTGGAATACTCTACAGATTGCTTCATGTCAGTTTCCCATTTACTGCTCTATTCCAGATCACCCAGTCCCCCTGTTCTGATTGAGAAATACAGTTGCAACAGCTTTCCTACCCACTACCTAACCTCAATCTGCTCCACTTCACCCATTATCATATTCTCCCCATTCAGGAATGAAAACCCCCACCTCCGGGTGCTCCTTTCCAAGCTTAGGGGACTCGGAGGACACTGCTCTGTACTATCCCGGTCCTGGAGCTGTACAATCTACTGATACCCTCATTCACTACTCACTGGGCATACCATTCCCCTGTCTTGGGTGATTGGTTTCCTAGCTTGACAGAGATATCATTGCCAATCCAACTAGCTTGTAACCTTCTTTAATGAAAAACAGTGACCATACAAGGTGATACTAGACAGGTTCCTTGGCATGCCCAGCCTTTTCCACCACCATGGCATTGACATTTGTCTCTCTATTCCACAACTCTTCGGAGGATCTGGTACATTTAAAGTGGATATATTAACCTTGGGAATAGTGCAACCTGCAGGCACCATTTTTTTTTATATCATGCACCAACAGTTAACTGTGTGTACAAATTAATGTGGCCTTGAGTACTAAACTGGGGTCCTGGAATTGTAACATGTGTGCTGAATATAGGTTATTTTATGCCACTATTAATTTTCTATTTTGAGTTTTTTAAATGAGTCTGAATTTGTAAAAAAAAAATAATGCCATGGTGTATAAAGAACAGTTTAAATGACAAACACTCATTTGCTCACTTTAATTAAGTGTAGTTTTTTATTTTATTCATATTAATTTATCTTTATCTCTTATCAAGATAAGCATTGAGTGCAATTAGAGAACTGGCTCCTCCGATCACCTCGTGGTGTAGAAAAAATTAGCTGAAGTCACATCTCTGTTTGAACTCCCCGATTAGCACATAATTCTGTAATTATGTTTGAGGTCTGATTTCTGAAATACAGTATCAGTTCCTCAGAGGGAATTAAGTGTGAATTGATGAATTTCACACAGTTAACAAATCTAATCAGCTAGTTTGCATCTATATAAGCTATTTGTCACTGCAAAGACATAATGCAAGTCTACATATTGCGAATTAGCATCAAATGAACGGTGAAAAAGCAAACACTGATCACTCAGCCTGTGGAAGAGAATAAAAACACCTGCCTTTAATAGTGTAAGTCATTTCTAGTGCATTTTATTCCATATCAGAATAAGTTTATCTGAAATGGTTGCTCTCTCGCTCCAGTGTAAAACCAAAAAAATCCTCATAAAGTTGAATACTGAGTAGAACATCTCCAATAACTCAGCACAGAGCCACCTGAAGCCCCCCCACAGGTAAAGGGCCGGTCTAATTAGTTCCCATCAAATATGTAATTCTTCTTCTCTTTCTGTTGGAATAACGCCGCAAGGGAGGTCAAAAAGCTAAAGCCAAAAGCTAAGCTATCTGAAAAATAATGTATGAAAATAGACACTATCACCCGAAGCCATGGTACATTTATATGCCTGACGTGGCGCTGACATCGATGTTGAGTTGAATTCTAATTGAATTTTGGGGCGAGGAGACGTATGTGTAATGTTACCATTAATATGAATGCCGTCAGCCTAAATATTTCACCAGCCCTCATGGATAGTGGACTCATCATCCTGACCTCTCAAAAAAAAGAGCTAATTAATAGATTTTGAGGTAATTGAATACTAAACATATGCACATAAAA
The DNA here is from genome assembly GCA_030068355.1 of Notoglanidium maculatum. Classification (NCBI taxonomy): domain Eukaryota; kingdom Metazoa; phylum Chordata; class Actinopteri; order Siluriformes; family Auchenoglanididae; genus Notoglanidium; species Notoglanidium maculatum. The sequence goes on along the minus strand of JAQQZX010000039.1, from coordinate 1,773,221 downwards.
AAAAGGAACTGGTAGACTGGGTTTTTAGCTTAAAGGAGCTGCGGTTAGTTCATGCTTTGGCGAGGCACTTCGGTTGTTTTTAAGTGAATAAATTAATTAAGATGCTTCATCCTTCAGATGGAGCGTCTCTTTAATTTGGAAGCTGTTGTTCATGTTTTGTCACAGCCTCCCATCTTTCCACTTCCTCCTCCTCTTTTAAAAGCTCACGAGTGCCGCTTGTCTCCGGCTGAACAGAAAAGCGAGGAGATATGGGCCGCCTGAATTATTCAAGCACCCACAACACATACACTTTTGCTTTTCAAGCATGAGTTATAATTTCATTAGAAACTTTGGGCCGCGTCGCCGGCTAGTTAAATATTAAACTCTTCCGCTGATCACTTTCGATTAGCCATGCCTGTGAAATTCCCTGAGATGTCAGAACTGGTGTTTTCTCCCTCGCTCTCACTCTCTATCGTGCTCACTTTCTCTTTCTCTCTCCTTGTTTGTTCACACAAAAAAGGATACTCCAGTAATTGCACGCCTCCGTTTAGATTCAACAGAGGAGCCGAGGCTCCTGGGAGGCTTAATGGGGCCACGGCTGTAGCGTCAGGATGAGTGGCCTCATTAGGAGACGACTAAAGGGTGGAGTTGAGTGTGTTAGCTCATTATAGAACACCAACAGCCAAGCATTATATTCTCCAACTGGGATAGTGGTGGAAAGAGAGAAAGGCTGAAGGAGGAGATTATGGGATTGAAGGTATGGTGTTTGTGTCATTTATCAGACTGCAGTACTGTAGCTAATATAAATTCTCAAATAAGATTGTTCTCTCAGTCCTGGGTTCATGACATGGGGTTAAATAAGGTGCTTTCAAGTCCACCACTTTTATTATTCCATCAATTATGAAATTATATCTCTCAAAGTGGTAAGTCAATATCAGCTGATAGATGCCTACAACAATTGCACAGACGGCATGAAACTTGAAAATTTCAATATATTGCAACAACTAAAAATAACGTTTGACTCGGTTTAAATAATAATGACCAACTGACATAAATCACTCAAATGAACTATAGCCACAAGCAGCAGTTATCTGGGTCCAAGTACCTTAAGCAAATATTGCCCCATTGGCCAGTACTTGCACAGAACCAAATAGAGCAATACAGTGTTTTCAGTGTCGATCAGGGCAGTCAAGAACAACTAGGCAAGAGTAATAAAGGTGATGTTTGTAATGCGTGCTGTCAGGGAAGGGAAATGTCCTGAGTTTGTGTTATAGCTTCATTTGGTGGAACTCCATTACTGCTCATCATCCCTTCAATAAAGCATGGTGGTGGTAGCGTCATGTTCCGGGCAACCCTTGACCTCGTGGTTGTTTCTCTTATAAATCCTCTCTTTGCATTGCCGCTTCTTTCTGTAAAATGGTCTCCTCTAGACAGAGTTGCACTGTGCCATATTTTTTGCTGCTTTTTAAATAACAAATTTGATGGTACACTGTGGGCTATTTAAAGTTCAGGATATTTTGTATAATGAAATCTTGATTTCTTTCTCAGACTTTTGTCCCAGATGTTTTTGATAACTCTTTGGGGTTCATGATGCTTTTTGTGATGGTCCTACACCCATTTAAATAATGGATTTAATGATGCTTCAGGGGATGTTCAAAGTTTGGAACATTTTTATAACCCAACCCAGATATTTTTTCCCACAATCTCTACAGCGCACCTGTATCATGTTGTACATTACCCTTGGCCTCTTGGTTGTTTCTTTTTTGCGAATCCCTCTTTACCCAGGAGCTGACTTTTGTTAAATGGCCTTCTCTAGGCCATAGTCACGTTTGTGCTGTATTCTTTAAATTTTTATAGGACGTTTAGAATTTTGTTCCAACATTTGTGATAGTTCCTTCATCTTCATGCCGTTCTTTGTAATGAGCCCCCCAACACACACACTTGAATATTATAGACTATTTTGTGTAGATTCATGACATAATCCCAATTCATTCCAATTCAGTTCCAGGCTTAAACATTACAGATTGTGTAAATGTTCAAGTGGGTGAATACTTATGATAACCATGCTTTGCCTGACTAAAGCAACGGAAAATGTATGTTTCATTTCACCGCAACACCAACCACGACGTTTGCGATTATCATTATCTGAACTGATGTTGAAAAATCCTAGCGCGTACAGATGCTTCACATGAGCTCAGAGAAAATAGCATAGTTACAGAAAAAAGCTGCTGAGTTGATGGTCTATCTGGAGATGTGGTGCACCACTGCAGCCTGCTTTTCCAGCTCCCTCTCCATGATTTCCCTCTAATTGAATTTGTGTATTATCTTTAATATTTTAGCAGTGTTTTCAGGTATTGCAGTGTGACCCTGTTAGCAATGTGCCCTCTTAAACGCTGCTCCATTTATTTCGTTCTCTGATGAGCATGGCTGGAAATTGCCAAGCAGCTGAAGCTGAAAAGAAGGCATTCTGTACAGCATGGCGCTCTATACACACACACCACATTATACACACCAGGGTTCATTTTTAAACCTCTCACAGACGTCTGTGACCAGATTTTCTTCTTTAATGTGAGATAATTCTAGGTCTGGACCTGTTAGGAGTCAGCCTGCTTTTAAACATTTACACCAGAGGCTTTATGCTTTTTTCACTGTGCCAGCCGTCGGCCCATATTAAACTCTAAAGCTCTACTGTCTCAAGTGTAGTCCATAAAATTGGACATGTCCCTCAAAGCAGCAGCACAAATAGCTTGCAACTCTTGGTGGGATTTGTGTTTGATGGTCAATATGGGCTAATTTGGTGTCCTCTTTGCTAAAGCTTTACTGAGGCATGTAGAAGGTTAAAGTAGATTATAAATATATTAGATTGTGCTTTTATGGCATACATTATGCAAAGAAGACAAGCACAAGAGAGGAAAACAAATCCTTAGACTGCTTAGATTAGTATTTTTAAGTTGTTTCTTTTCCTACAATAAAGATTCAGTCTATTTTCATCAATTACCTAGAGCAGGAAAGTATTTAGGTCATTGTGATTACTTATATATTTCACTGCATTATGCTAATTTGGTCCAAAACCCTAAGACAGAAGGTTTCTCAGAGCTGACAACATCGCAAGAAAAAAAAATTGACAACAAAAAAACACAAGACAGCATTTTTTGTTGTGTTTTTTCATCTTCTCTCTTTTCTTTTTAAGTGTGCCAAGTAACAGGGAGAAAACAGTGAGGCAAAAGTCCGATGTCACTGCTACTTAATAATTAGCAGCTCCTCCATTTTTTACAGATCAAAGACATCACAGCCACACCCACTTTGTTGCTATTGGTTCACAGAACCCAGGCTTATGAAGTCACGGGTTAAAATGCACTTTAAATGTGGTGTGAAGCAAAAGTAATCGCTAAAATGAACACGTCTTGCATTTTATCTGTGTTGCCTTTTCTGCTAGATGAATTTTATTTATGTTTGGTATGACAGCTGACAAACAGAAAAACTTTCCAGATGTCTCTTGTATCATCAAAGTAAGCGGTCAAAATAGTAAATGCTACACTTGAACTGTAAACGTTGACAGTGTACATATACTGTACAGAATATTCTGATAAATACTCCAGTTTAGCAGGTTTTATAATTCAACAATTTATCTATTTCCCAGGGCGGCATGGTGGTGCGGTGGTTAGCACTGTCGCCTCACAGCAAGCAGGTCCTGGGTTCGATCCCCGGGTCACCCATCACAGCCTTTCTGTGCGGAGTTTGCATGTTCTCCCCGTGCATGCGTGGGTTTCCTCTAGTTTCCTAACACAGTCCAAAGACATGCAGATTAGGTCAACTGGCAACTCTAAATTGCCCATAGGTGTGAATGCAAGCGTGTGTGGCTGTTTGTCTGTGTCGGCCCTGTGGTGGACTGGCGACCTGCCCAGGGTGTACCCCGCCTCTTGCCCGAAGATGCTGGGATTGGCTCCAGCTTCCCTGCGACCCAGATGGATAACGCAGTATAGATAATGGATGGATAAATGTGTTTATAGACTATTTTTACAGCCTTAAATTTTCTTGTTCTATTGGCAGATAAGTTTGTTCCTTTAAAGGTCCACTATGTAGGATTTAGGGGGCTCTATTACCAGAAATGGAATATAATAGTCATAAGTATGTTTTGATTAGTGTATATTTGCCTATAACTACGAATCGTTGTGTTTTCATAAGCTTAGAACGAGCCCTTTATATCTACATAGCGAGCGGGTCCACCTCTACGGAGCCGCCATGTTGCGCTGCAACAGTATCCCAGAACGGACAAACCTTTAACAGGTTTCACGTTTTTACAAGTGGAATCATGAATCTGGAAGGAAACACCAGAAAAATGACAAAGAAGAAGATAAGAAGTCAAGGAAGAAGAAAGAAGAGGGTAATCAGTGTTTGCTAGTGCTGGCTTGCTTTGCTCACCATGGCTAGATTGCAGTGGCTCTCCGAGGGGTTTTCAAAATAAAAGTCCCTGTAACTCTCACACAATATCACCAACAGGAGCTCAAAATAAAACTCCCTATGACTCGCTAGCTGTACCTCCAGATGGGATTTCAAAATAAAGGTCTTTTAGATTTATTAGATTTTTTTTATTTAATACGATAAAATGTATATGGTCACCTTTACAGGTTGTCTCTTAATTTTTACCATATTGATATTCCTATTAATTTTCATTGCACTTGTTGAGATTTTCAGATTTTAAAAAAAGTCTCAATAAACTAACGCCGTCAACATGCTTTAATTATAGTTCTTGTTTTATCGAAACATTTGACCTCTTTTTTCCTTCTTTGCTTTTTCTTTCTAGCCCAGACTATAGATTCATGCTGCCGATCACTTCTACAATGTCATCAGCAGTGATTCAGAAGGCGTGTGTAAAAAACATTCAGAGATTTAATGAAGGTGTAACGAAGATAGATTTTTAGATTATAATTCTTTTCTTTTTTTCATGCCTTATTCTCTCATTTCCATGCGCCTTTTGCTTTATCTCACAACAACAACGACTTTATTCAGACCCATCGGACAGCACACTATAGATGTTCACTTTGCATGCCTTGTCAGCTTCAGGTCTCTATTTGCCACGTAAGCAGAGCGGACCTGAGTGAATTGCTCACTTCAAAGAGCCATCAGACCGCACAACGACGAGGATCCACGATGCATGGGTGACCACTAAATTATTCAATGCATATTACATTAGAAGAATGCTTGTGAGGCATGTGATTTAAAGAAGGAGATAATGTTTCCACATCAAACCACTCCATCTATCTCCTGACCCAAAATATGTACGTATGGAAAAGAGACTTTGGAAAGAGAGAAAGAGTTTCATAGGCTTTCGTTTAGGGCAAAAATATCCATTCTTGTCAGCTGAAAGAAGTCAAAACCCATCACAGAGGGAGGAACGAGTCTTTCTTTTAGCTCTCCGTTGCTTTTAAGTGGTTGGTGCATTTTTCATGGGCTTATGGGATATGAATATGTCATCTACATATTAGCTTGGGCCAAGTAGAGAAAGCATATTGCTGAAATATTAATTACACATACAGTCCATTGATAGTTGAGTAATTAAAAATGCTCATTTAAAAAGATATCATTGACCCACAAAAAATATAACTAGTACTCACTAATTAGCACGTGTCGTGGTTACTGTAATGTAGTCTCACTCAGCAAAATCTCACAAGTAAAATCACATTTCTCTTCAGTGCATATCACCACTATTAATGGTTTTGTCTCACAAATAGGACAACAAAGTTCTGTTTGTATAGGCTATAAGAAACCACCTTTCACATACAAGCTTTAGGGAAAAAGTAGCAATAAAGAAACACTAATAAACTATAACATTATTTCCACTGGTGACAATCAACCAATTCCAAAGAGTTAGGAGGATTTTAACAGCCACGTCACATGACCCAGAAACAGTACGACATGAAAAAGCTATAAATGTAAAGTTTATTAGCGAACAGTATGAAATATCAAATCCGGAAGCCAAATTGGGAAAAGTGCGAAGCAAAGTTGCAGGAATCTCTTTACACATTATTCTTAATTCATGAACCTCCTTCTGAATACACTTGCTTGCTCCATCTCAGTGTTTATTAACCTTTATGTTAAATATCTGGAGTATGAGGGCACCAATAAATATTTAAACATGCACTAATCCTATGAAAATTTAACAAAGTTGAGGTTACATTAACCTATAGTAATATGTGTAGAATTTTTTTTTCTCTACCACGGGAATATTTTCTTTCTCTGTCTTTCAGCATAAATTGTCCTGTTCGGCATGCTTATTAATATATGGTAAGAGATTTGCAAAGCCGTTGCACTGATTAACTTTGTTTTAATATAACATTAGGGTTCCTTAAACTGGCTTTAATCTTAGAAAGATGGTTTAAGCCAAGGTGGAGAGCGAGAGAGAGAGATGGGTAATGAAAAGTTTTGCCTGAAGATATTAAAATATTATTAGTGAGGATCCTCTTAATTATTTTACCTCAGCGATTTATGGGTGATAACGAATGCAAAGCTCCTGCAATACATTTGCATTTCATTTCATTTCAGTCAAAGTGCAGGGCATAACTTTTTTCCCTCTTTTAAATCCAATCCAACAGTTGAATTGCATCCGATTTGATGAAAACTAATGGTTCGATAGCTAGGAAATACATCCTGTTTCTTCCTCCTGTAATTTTATCTGGCCTGATGATCATGGTATACAGTGTACCATTTTTTGCTTTGGCTTACGTATATTCAGTGAACCATGAGAAACAGTGACTAAATTTTTGCTTCTTCAAATTTTCAAGTATTTCACATCTCTATGCAGAACCAAAAGACATGAGATTGGAGTCGGACCTCATTAAGCTCCTTCTACTTTGGTGGAGACGAACCTAAAGTCCAAAGGGTGGAGATAACTTCGTGTGTTTCAGGGATTGTTGTTCTCATAGATTACGGCTTAAGGTGGAGTTGGATAAAGTCCACCTTCTCCATCTGGACTTTTGTTTTAGAACTGAGGACTATATCAATGTTTTGCTTCAAAACCAAACAAACAAAAAAGCCTTGAGCTCAACTCGCTTAAAATTGGACTTATGAGTAAATTATTAATCATTTTATGAATTACAAGGTGGAATAATTATGGTTTTTCATTACATTTTGATATTATCAGTACAGTATGGAATTACTGGGGCATGTTAAACATTTCTCGAGACTCATGTGTTAATGAAATCCTCCTCACTGCACATATACTGCGTACATGTTAAATGTTTTTGAGAAAGGGTTTTCGGAAGAGACAACACCTGTGTATGTACATGAATGAAGCTTCAGATAAAAAACTGTTCCTGTTCTCTAATGTTGTGCTTACTTGCATCTTTATTAAGAAGAAAACTTCAATACACAAATACTGATCAGCCCCTGGACTTTTGTTTTTGAAGCTCATTGTTTTGGCTCAAACCAAATTAAAAATGCTTAAGCTCCGCCCATTTACATTTGCACAGTACTCAAAACTGTTTCTTTTTCATGGCTCCTCCTACAAGTTTGTTACAATCCTCATCAAACCTGATTCAGATGATATTCAGACTGAGCTAAATAAAACATTCATTTGTTTTTGGAAGCACTTTATCCAGGTCAGGATCACAGTGGATCCTGAGAACTTTATATTGATATTTGATATACTTACTGTTATGACAAAGGAGTGGCATAACACCTGTTTTTATTTTGGATATCATATTAATCCCTGAGGCTCTGAATTTAACCTATCCAAACAATGAACACACACACACACACACACACACACACACACAGAAGCGCAAAAGTGAGCCCACACACACATACCCGGAGCTGTAGGTAGCCATGCTGCAGCGCCCGGGAGCAGTCGGGTCTGGTGCCTTGCTCAAGAGCACTTCAGCTGTGGATGTAGAGGGAAGGAAAAGTGCTGTTTATTCACTCCTCCCACCCACATTATTTCCTCCCAGTCCAAGGAGTCGATTCCAAATCCGCTGTGCTAACCTTTAGGCCATGGCTGCTCCATGAATACAATACATAGACAACCTCAGATTAAAATCATTATATTAGAAGAAAGGCAGTGGTTAGCTCTGTCGCCTCACAGCAAGAAGGTCCTGGGTTCGATCCCCGGGTCACCCAGGGTGCCTTTCTGTG
>JAQQZX010000039.1:1705398-1742714 GCA_030068355.1 Notoglanidium maculatum | reverse complement strand
GCACCCTGGGTGACCCGGGGATCAAACCCAGGACCTTCTTGCTGTGAGGCGACAGTGCTAACCACCACACCACCGTGCTGCCGCACATCATTGGATCACATTTTTTTTTAGATTCAGCCTAACACAATTCTAGTTTTGATGATATTTTGGGCGTTGTGATTGCTCAGTGCTGACTCTGCAACTCTGTATATTCTGTGTTGTGCATTCTGAGATTCTTTTCCGCTCACCGTGGATGTAAAGGGTGGTTATTGGAGTTACTGTAACTGTACTGTACTGTCTTTCAAAACCCTGGAAAATCTCAGGAGATCAGTTTCTCAAATACATAAACCAGCCTGTCTGGCAACAACTACCATGCCAGGATTACTTGAAGCTCTTGACCTTATCTGCATGATTTTATTTATGCATTTCATATTATTTATGCATCTTATTTACTTTTCTTAGATTCCTGACATAGAGTGTTACCTGAAGCACTGCCACCTAATGCTGTTCTTTACTCCACTGCAGGTCCTGCATTCTGCATTTCTGTTACCTTTTTTGTCTTTAGATCACTTCTAAAAACTAAGCTGAAACAACCAGAACAAACTTTTGCATCTCCAGACACCAAAACTGTAACCAGGATTCCTCACAGTACAGTATAGTGCTGTGGAGGTTATACTCTCTCACTGCTCGAAAGTAAGATGCTTGACTACTCAAGGAACGCAATTGTTAAAGATTTTTTTGTGGAAATTCAGTTAACCTTGGATCAATTATACACTGTATAATGAAATCTTGAATTTACAACCATTAAAAATAAAGTCTGATCTCATGCTCAAAAATTATTTAGGTTAAATGTAGAGAAGTTTATTACTATGCATGTACATTTACCTTGTGCTGATGCAGTGCAAATTGCTTTATTTCTCTTTGCCTATCATGTATTAAGATGTTTTTGTAAAAAATAATGTTATAGTTCTAACCCTGCATTTGCTGAATTAAGAATAAGATGTATGCCATTACTTTCAAAACACGATTAAAATATTTATATGTAATACACAATAATTACGGCAGTCTCCAGGCAGCAATGACAGGATTAATGTTCGTAATCATCCGTCTACCTAAAGCGAGTCTGCAGCAGGAGTGTGTTTTGTAATCATATCACACCAGCAGTGTTCATCTGAATAAGAGCAGAGCTGCTCGATAAAATTCTCCGAGTGACACGGCGTGGCCTGTGTGGTGTAACTGCTCAGCCTACCATGTCACTTTCAGTTTAACAGCCTCTCAGTGTCTGTACTCTACTTTATTAGAATCGCAGCTCAGGCTGAAAGGCGAAGTGTGAGTCCTACAACTGACATGAGAGACAGAGAAAGAGAGAGGGAGCTGGGCCTAATCACACTGATTACACTATGTGTGTGTGTGTGTGTGTGTGTGTGTGTGTGTGTCCTGATGTGTGTGTGTCCTGATGTGTCACATGCAGTCCAAAGTCATAACTCTACTGTCTGGGTTTTACCCTTGACCAATATTACAATGCAAAGGAAAAAGCCTGAGTAGTGAATTCACTTTTACAGGCTTTGGGCTGTATAGTTAAGCGTGCATAGTGAGCACTTCTTACTGAAATTGCAAACATCAGTATTCAGAAGTTACATAAAACTTACAGTCCAAATGAATTAAAATATTGATACTGTTTTATTAATTTGACAAATCAAAATAAAAGCATGATCAAAGACTTCCTGTACAACACAGTATGATTTATAACATCTCGTTTATTTGTGCATGTTTTAACTGCGGGAGCACCATGAAAAATAAATCAACAATAAATTGTAGAATAATAGAATGTGCTGGATCAAGTGCTATTTTATAAGCTGTTGAATAATGAGGGAAGCCATATTGCAAATTGAAACCAAATTAACAGTGATACATTTTATAATTACAACTATAGGCAATGCATGCCATCTTCTGCGTTTTGATGTTACATCGTATTTCAAGAAAAAAGATGCGAGTTGCTGCTTTAGTCCGGATTTTCCATCTACATCCTGGTCTAGATGTTGCCATTCCAATTCTGAATCAGCTAAGACATATTTGGTGTTAAAGGTTTGCTTTTTCAGTATTGCACTGTAGGTACAAGTAATAACGCTGTATTATATGCATGAGTAAATAAGATTTTATGTACAAGACATTTCATATTATTCCTGTAACATTCTGGGATACACTGGTGTGCTGGAATTCCTGCCCAACACACAATGTTCTTGGGACACAATAGGTTCCAGATCCACTGAAACCATGACCAGGGTAAAACACTTACTAAAGAATGTAAAAGTGCTAATTAATTTCTTTAAAAGTTTAAAAGAAGTAGGCATGTAACCATTCACCCAATTCATGATTCGGTTTGACTCAGGATAAAGGTTCATGATCTGATTTTCCCATGATAATTAAAAAAAAAAAAAAATTTATGCAGAAAATTTGATTACAAAAAATGCATCATTTATTTTCCGATTCTTTATCAACTTAGATATTCATTTTGTTAAATTAAATAATAATAATAATAATAATAATAATAATTTAGTTTCATTTTCTTAATAACCAGCAATAATTATTTACACAAATTTGTACAGGTTGAAGTAAATTATAATAGACTATTCTACTGTATATTCTATTCTATATAGACTAAAATATTCCTTTTATTAAAAATGAAACAAACAAATCGCCTTTTCTTAATTAACATTTGTTAACATTTGTGAAGGCTTAAACATAAAACAACTACTTCCATTCACTTCTCTTTTCTTTTGCTTTTGGAAGTCTGTAAATACATAGCGTCGATTTCTTGCAGAGTCTGTTTGTACAATCACACAAAAGCTCTTTCCCATTTTAGATCTGTTTTTATGCATTTTTTGCAGCATTCAAGATGTGTTACTTACACCTACAGTGGCATCATGTGCTTTCCCTTTATTTTGCATTATTGAACGTCTGCTGTCCAAACAATGCAATTACAGATAGGAAAAACTAAGCGATTACACAGCCTGATAATAATCACAGTTCATTTTTTTTATTTCCTCGAACTAAATCGTAACTAATTTCTCATCGCACGATATATATCATCACATGCACAGTTAGAAGAGTAACTGACATCCACTTGTGCCTATATCATCTAGAATTTCTCAAAGAATCTAGAAGAAAATAAACTGTTAGCTAGACATTTTTTCATTAACACTAGCTAGATATATTAGTATGCTAATATTTAAAAGGTGACTGATCATATTTACAAGGACACAGTATATTAGGGACTCAAAGCACATTATATTAAGTAAATATCACATGTCGCTCTCTGCAGAAGGTCTACAAATCCCCAGGGAAGGTGCACTATGGCTTTAATTATAAGTAATGAATATTTATAAATGCTAATTGGAGAGAACTGTACTAACACTAATACTTAGCTACCGGAAGTATAGGGTTGCTTAAAATTTTTTAAAATGAAGCATTATTTCATTAAATAATAAAATTAAAACTTATTTAAAAAGTGTTTAAAAATAACTTTTACCATTTTTTAAAAAGTGTATAATTGTTATCTAATTTGTTTGTCATATTTATCTTGTTAAATTTGTTTATAACCAAAAGTTTGGAGTCACCTTCTAATTCAATAGTTTTTCTTTATTTTTATTACTTAAAAGACATTTAATGTCTTAAAGTAATGATGGACCGTCGCTCCTCTTGCTGTTATAGAAAATTCATCAGCACCATCTGACCAATCAGAATCAAGAATTCAACAGTGCTGTGGTGTAAACAGCACTTAATGTGATCCTATTTACATTTTAAAGCTGTGATATTTGTTTGTACTGTACATTTATGATACTGTTCCATCCTTCTCTCACACACAGATACTCACTCTGGCACCTTTTTTCATCTGCTGTGAGGATGCCAGAGGTGCCAGTTATTCATCGCTGCACTAGCAACAAAATACACTCAATTACCGGGGCCTAACAGGGTTTTTGCCGGCGCACACCGTCCACGGTTACTCGAAGGGAAACAAAATGCTCTGGCAATTCCATTAGCATTTTGGGCTCGTGCCAGCAGCGCTCTGCGTCATGTTCTATGGCGGACAAATTGGCAGTCAGAGTGATGCGGTGAAGGGGGCTAATTGCTTGAGTGCAGGGTTAGTCTGGTTTTCACGCGAGGCTCAATCACACAGAGAGAGAGACGAGTCGGTGTTGCAGATTTACCTACTAAAACTGAGCTGCTCTCTGACACTGAAGCTTTACAACACACCGCTGTGATGTGCTGTCGGATCCGAGAGCTTTGTGTTAACGTTTGGATTCCACTTACTAACGTTTTAATTCAGAAACAGCTAAACAACATTGCGTATCTTGTTTCATGGGCTTTTCCACTGTCTTGCTGATGCTGGGTGAACTACTGCACAGCACTGCTTTTGTTCAAACAAATAAATTACATAGAATACAAATGGAGACATCTGATGCAAAAACCATGTTGTGTGTGTACATGTCATCTAAACTGTATTACACCTGCTTTTTTAGTGTCCAGGGTTGCCAAAATCTGCCTAAAAACCCAAATGGTCATTGTCACCAAGATTCCAGAGTGGATCCTGGGATAACTAGACATGAAGCGGGAATACAACCTGGATGCCAGTCCATCGCAAAAATTATTCGCCAGGAATCTGCTGTATTGTCAGCAGATTGCGAGTTTGATTGCGAGTGACTTTAGCACATGCGAGCTCGTATATACAGTATGGAAGCGGGCAGCCAGAGCAGCAGTTGGCTTTAAATGGATATGGAAGTTGGCTTTTAAAGCACTTTAGACATAATCCTCCACAGTTAGTAACTGTCATGTGATGGGGGGGGGGGGTTAGTTTGTGGGTGGGAATTGGCCGAGACCTAATTGTAGAGAAAACGGGGGTGAGGGGAATCCAACAAAATAATTGGTAGCTACATTTCTTACATCAGGAGAAAAAAAACTGTTTTGGTTTTGGTTCTATTGTCCCTTCAACTCAACAACCTATGAGAAAAACCTAAATTTAAATACAGCTATAGATAAGACTGGCAATTGCAACATTTCCACATTTTATCTTGGAGCCTATTTTAGGAATTGTACTAGACTCTGTTCATTAACGATTATATTTAATTACTCTACAAAACGCACAAAGCTCTCTGCTAAACACAACGCCACAAGCTAAAGCAAATCCCTCACCACTGAAGAGGTGTAATTTACAATGACCATGAGAGGTCGATGTAGCCAGGTAAAGGGTTTCCATCGAGGTAAAATATCCCCCTGTGGCTTCTTTATCCTCAAAACTAATGGCACTCCTTCAAGCCAAGCCGTTTCGCCGGCCCATTTGTACTTCCGATAAATCATGCGAGGCCCCTCGTCTGTGTCCGGAATAGCTCTTTTCAGATAGGAAGGTCAGAGGGGACATTCCAGGCCATGGGGGACAGCGGTGCGGTCTAAATTAAGAGCCCAGCGGTGGTACAATCTCCGGTATGAGCGCACAGCTTTTTTCTCTTTCAGCTTAAGGAAGAAAACATGAAGAAATGCAGCATGACACTACAGGACATGACTTACTGCCATGTCCTAATCTGTTTATACAGCTAATGGAAAGGGAAAGAGCTATGAAGCGCCAAGGCCTGGCCCTGGTAAAGAGAAAGAGTCAGCGAGTGAAAGGTGATCTTTTTCATTCATCATCGCCGGGTCATATCAGTTCAAGTTCGCACACAGGGGCGCAGATCCCAGGCTTTACCCTGTATGGAGGCACACACACAGCCCGTCTTCTGGCTTTGCTATGTAAATAGAGGCGAAGTCTGTTGATGCTGAAGATGTGGAGAGGAACATTTCATTCCTTTTTAGCTAGAAGGCTTCAATCGAGGCCTGGAACCTTTGTTAGTGCCCAAAACATCAAAAAGGGCAAGGAAAAAAAGTTTCAGATTTATTTAAGGGTCAAAGACCAGGACGGTTTTCAAAACAGCGCACACATAAATAAGGACGTTTGATTTAAATGTATTCGTCATGTTCTTTAAAAATATGCAGCAAACTGCTTCGTAGGTTTGAGTTTTTCCTTTGGATTAGTTTACAGTTTCTCCTCTATTCTCAGTTCAGTCTTGGCTAAAACGCTATATGCCATATGTCCTTCCAACCCAGAGCGCACGGACACTTTAGCTCCTTTGGGTCTTGGATGGCTGTGGGATTGTTGGGATTTGAAATCACAATCTCCCAGTGATAAGGAATTTGAAGTTTTATAGGATAAGATACCAATCAAATTTTGATACTGTACATACAGTGCACTCCAAACTAAATCAAGAATTGTTTTTATTTCATCACGGCTGTTTATAGGTGCTATAGTATAATGTAAGCGTTTCTTATTCTAAATCCATTTTAATTTTTATTAATCTATTAACTTACACTGCATTTGAAATTTCAATGAAACCAAAAGCTACAGATGAGGACTTTGGTGTAACTGTAGGGAGAAGATTTTTTGGGATGGAGCTCCTGAAGGATCGCTGATGGGAGGTGTGTATTTGTTTTGTTTTTGGGTTCAACTTTCTCCAGTACTGACTGCACCTTTAAGTTAATAATTGCGAATTGTTCCATTAAACGTTTACATGCACCATTTGTAAATGGGTAAGTATTTCTCGGGGAAAAAATATTTGTAATATTACTATGCAAATGTTTTTTGCTAGTTTCTTCATTGCAGGCTTTTGGATAATTTCTTTTCCGGCCTGGAAATTAGCTAAGTGCTAGAAATTACAACTAGCTTCTTTAATCTATTAGGTTTTTTTTTGGGGCACATTTTAAGATTGGCAATGAACAATGAAAATGACAATTCATTATGAATGAGACTTGATCCTCTTGATCTTATTTTCAGTTTTTTTTCTTGAAGTCCATCATCTCATGCTTGAGAACATTTAATAATAATACGAAGAATGCTACTACTACTACTACTAAGAGGAAGAAGTCGTCTTCATTTATACGGCATTTTCTGTCAGAAGAAAATTTCCAAGTGCTTTACAGATTAAAGATTAAACTTGTCACATCAACACCTACAGAACAAATAAACCAATCATATCGATTGGGTAAGGTTCAATACTCTTTTGGATTCCAGACTGTATGTAGCACTGCATGTAAAAGCTTGAGGCGTGGGAAACAGGGCTAAATATACGACGCACTGCACTGCAGTGGGGCCGTTCAAGTCGACCTCTGGCCACAAAAGACCCTGCTGTACCACGAGTTTACCTGCTGGTGGAGCTGCAGACCTTAAACTTCCCACAAGCTGTCCATGCACTGTGTATATCCAACACTCCTGCTGTGTTAATGCACAAAAAGCTTTACTGTACAAACACCTGAAATGACAAAAAAACACAGCTCCACAGCACAAAGAGACTGTATTATCCATCCACCTTAGGCATGTAGGCTAATTAATGCTGCATGTAGATGAAAAAAAGAAGCACAGAACGAATGAAGCAGGACAACAGATTGCATCTGAGACGGACCGCTGCAGGGTCATTAGAGTCGCCCTAATAAGACAGTGTCCATTTAGCCGTAAGGCCATTACTGCAAATAGTGCTAATTAGGCTTCAAGCAAAGCGACGAGGTTGTTTGCGGGAAGGGCGCAGGGGGAGCTTGAGGTCTTTGATTACAGTAGGATCAACATTTGCGCCACAGTTGCCGTAATGATCCTGCGAGCTCCCTCTCTCTCTCTCTCTCTCTCTTTCTCTCTGTCTCCCTCTTTCTCTCTCCTGTTACAGACAGAGCTGAATCAATACAGCGTCCTTCATCCTGCGCTCAGGCCTGACCTTGGCAGCCTTTTGTCTCCCTTTCAGGGGCAGAGAGCGTACGCATGCAGCAGCTGAAAGAAAACACAGGTCCTAGTGAAGCCTCTTCATGCTGGGAAACTCAAAAGCGTTTAAAAAAAAAACAGCTCATTAAGAGTCTAATGAGTCATATGTTTATTGGGTTTCCTTATCTTAGCCTAATGAACTGACACAGAGCTCGGGCTTGTTTGCTAAATTGCCAGGCAAACTAAGGATGGCACAAGATGTCAGAACCTTACGGGGACAAAACATGACAGAACGTCGGATTGAAGCGGCTTTACTTTTATGAAAGCCAGTTCAGGATGAAAAGCAGTGCAAAAAAAAAAACACAGCCGTTTCACACAACGCAGTAGTTACATTGGTTTCTTTGTTAAAAATGGCACATTGTGTTTTTTATCCATTTGTAGCTACGTTAATACATTACTCGCGTGAAAGCCGTGATAAACAGTCGCTTTCTCATAAATAGTCGCATGATATTAATAAGACAGAAAAACTGAGAATTCCCGAATACTTTCAGCTTTACTTCTGACTGTTACAAGGCGCTGACACTGGAGGCTCCTTCCAGAAATCAAAGAAATAAACAGAAATCGTCACCACATCAACAACGACACATTTTTTTTTTTACATTGAGCGCGTACCATACGAGTTCCTGTTGTAACCTGTTACCATAGAAACCTTAGCACACTAGAACGAATGCATTCTTCCAAGCCTGTGATTTCCCTCATAGCCAGAGCTTCTGTGATAAAGAAGATAAATCAACACCTTCTGACCAATCAGAATGAAGGATCCACCAGCACTTTGGTAAAATCTGCAGTAATTAATCAGGGTTTCTGACATTCAGCATGCGCAGGTCTATTAAAGATGTGGGTCATCAGATAAACTCAATCTGACCTACATGCCCTCGTCTCAGATGGCAACAAGATCATATCGCGTGTTAATATTAATACTGAGGGAACAAAAACAGTTCCACACCCAGAGGTTGCGCTCCTTCACAGAAAGTGTTTGATTAGTTTTAAACCCTTTGAGCAGTGATTCAGCTCGCGCACAGAGACACCGTGAATTGCCAATCACACGAAAGGTCGTCGGCTGGACTTTTCCCTAATGAGGTCCAGGTGGAACGGCGGCTAATCAGGTCACCTTTAAAAAGCTCCTCGTTCAGAGCTTAGGTCACTGCCAGGAAAACGCACGGCGTCCTTTTTTTCCATCACAAGCAGGTGGCGGATTTAAGGAGAAAGGAAAAGGAAACGGAAAGTACTGGGAAATGAAAAGGGAAAGGAACAGACTGTAAAGGAAAAGTACGGCATGTAAAGGAATGGAAACATAGAGGAGCGTAAAGGTAAGGTGCAGGATGTAGAGGAATGGAATGTAAAGAAACAGAATGTAAAGGAATGGAACGCAGAAGGAACAGGAAAGAAATGAAAGGAATGGAAAAGAAGAGAATGGAATGTAGAGGAACAGAATGTAAAGGAAAGCACTGCGTTGCTGATCAGAAGGTCAGGGGTTCAAGCCTCAGCACTGCTAAGCTGCCACTGTTGGGCCGATGAGCAAGGCCCTTAACCCTCTCTGCTCCAGGGGCCCTGTGTCATGGCGAACCCTGCGCTCTGACCCCAACTTCCTAACAAGCTGGGATATGCAAGGAGGAAAAAAAAAAAAAAAAAAAAAAAAAAAAAAAAAAGACGTTCACTTCTACAAGAAAAGATACAGAATGCAAAGGAGTAGAAATATAAAGGTACAAAATATAAAGGAAATATAAAGAGAGGAACATGAAGGTAATGTAAAGGAATGGTACATAAAGCAGTACATTTACATCATTTGTAAATGATGAATTTGTGATGATGCCCTTATCCAGAGCGACTTACATACTTTTTATACAAGTGAGCAGTGAAGGTTAAGGGCCTTGCTCAAGGGCCCAGCAGTGGCAGCTTGGCAGTGAACTCACGACCTTCCGATCACTAGTCCAACGGCTTAACCACTGAGCTACAAGACCAGTAGAACGTAAAAGAAAGGTAAGGAACATAAAGGAGCAGAACGTACAACAATAGAACGTAAAGGAACATAAAGAAAAGGAACAGAATGGAAAACAGAAGAAATGAAAGTCATGGAAAGGCAGAACTTCATCAAACGTTTATGGGAAATTACTGCACCACACAGCAAAGACCTGAAGTTAAGTTAACCACATTATTATGGAATACCTCAAACAAAGGAATGAATTCTTTCTCTGCATTTAACTCATCCAAGCAGTGAATGAACACGCACGCACACACACACACACACACACACACACACACACACACCTAAACTTTTAAGCCTTGACTAAAAAGAACATTAACATTAAACAAATGATGTACAGTCAGATTGAACGTTGTAAAGCTAAAACACTGCACTATACACAACTGACACAATCAAAACCAAAAAATAAATGCCACAACAAACTGTTCAAGTATTTTATCGCATCACGTGTGCAACTTTCATTTACAAAACAAGAAGTCACAGAGTCGAACAAAAATAAGTCTATGAGTGCGAACTAAAAAAAAAAAAAAAAACAACAACAACACAAACAGTGAAACAGCTGACATTTCAGACAGCAACACTTTTACATCTTCCTCTTCTGTGTGCTGATGTACAACACTATAAAACAGGAAATATGCATTAGATAATGATTTAAAAAATGCAGAATTATTAAAAAAAAAAAAAAAAAATGACCAATCAGGAATTGCTTCTACTTTCTACTGACTTTATATTTTACAGTGTTTTGTACCAAAGCTATCTAATTACAGCTTAAGGAGTACAACACCAACACACAGGTACATGCTGTTATAGGAAAATAATCTCCGACAGCATGGTGTGATATAGCCCCACATAAAGCAGGAGTTGCTGTTACCACCCTGAAGTTGATTCTTTTCCAATAACAGCATGTCCCAAAGTGTGTCCCTCTTACACCAGAGAAAGTCCATCATGTACATTTCAGCAAGATGAGCATGCTGTTACTATAGAAACAATGATGTATTACAAACCTGTGATTTGCCTCCTCATGAGTTATTAAGTACTTGCATGCCTTAATGTTTGTAACCTCGCTGTATTCTTTGCCCAGCAATTCCTGATTGGTCATTAGATTTGAATATTAAAACACAATTCAATTACATGCAAAGGCGATTTTCACTACGTACCATTGTTTCCTCTGAGAAATGCATCTCCGTATTTATTCTTCAGCTGACCGTTGACGTACTCCTCCGTCTGCTCCACGGCGATGTTCATGTAGCCGTCGAGGCACGCAAGAACACCTGGAGACGCAGACAAGAAGAACAGGAAAGGAAAAATTCTACACAGCCTTCATATAAGAAAGGAGCACAACAAGCACGTTGGCTGAACGGAATGTTTACCAGCGGAGTGTATAAGGTTTAGATGGTTTCAATTAAAGCTGTCATTTATCCTTTCCCATTTTCCGCACCATTATTTCATCTAAATCTGGCACTGTTACAGAAGTAAAACATTTTCAGCTGAGATCAATCTTTCTTCAGATGCATAAAATTCTTAAAACTCTCTGCTCCACCATCATGTCCGAGGTCATCTGGATCTTACTCATGTCCATAAGGCTGTTATGTTTATTACAACTTCATCCTCTATAGCCAGTGTGCACTCTGTCACCCTGCCTCATTTATTGTACCGTACTGCTGCACTGTGCTTTGGAATTTGCGTGTTCTGTATTATCGTGTTGCAGCATGGTCCTGGAGAAACGACACTTCATTCCACTGTGCAAGACGTAATGGCTATAAAGATCAACTTAGATCATCCACAGATGATCAGAGTTTCTTTACCTCTGTAATCCACTCCAGAGTTGAGCTTCACCACTACTGGCCGTCCGATGATCTGCTTCAGGAAGTCACTTGGGGTCTGCTTGCGGACACTCATTTTCACTTAAATGACAAGGAAAAATAAAATCCCAATCAAGATGCCAATACATAGTGAGTCATGGTGCATTACACAATGCATAAACTCAGCACATGTAATTTACATACACTCACTTTACAGTGTGGAGAAACTATAAATTCTACATAATCTGGTTTTGTTCTGCGATTATTTGTTCCTTAAATAATAATTCCTAAGTATAATAATAACGTTCTGGATGTTTTATAATTCTAACTGTTAGCCGTTTTCTTTAATTTAGCACGCTAACAGAATTTATCCCCACCTATATTCCGACAAAACCAGCCTTCCGTCACGTGATTGGTTAGAGATTACGACTCAATAAGCATTCCACCAATCACATGCGAGTCTTAATACCGGAAGCTGCGTTTCGTCGGAATACAGGTAGGGGACAAACTACATTCTCCCCAACCTTACCCCGTGACAAAATGAATCTACTATAATGCTAGAATATGTAAATGTGGCTGAGCTATAGCTGTAAGTACAGTTCTACTAAAAAAATGTTTTAAATAAATAAAAGCTAAATATACTGTAAGGATAACTATTAATACTCACGTCTGTTGCTACGCTAGTTCCAACGCTTACTGCACGTCCTGATGAAATGTAGCGCTGACGGTGTACAGCCAATCGGCTTTCAGGATTTACACGGACCACGGAATCCGTCACGGGACATTTCAAAACGCGTTTCAATAAACATGGCATAAAGAACTATTGCTCGTTAAGTTCTGAAGTGTAGCACCTTATCGTATCTGCTGTGTACTTGTGCTTGTTGTCATAAATTATTCACTTGTTGTTTCACAGCATACATATACTACATAATTTAAAGAAACATGGAAAGGATAATTTCAGGATTGCACCCTTGTAACTTAATTAAACCATTTTTTTTATTCACTTTCACCACTGAATTTATGAACACTACATTCAAAAATATATTAACCCATATCAGGAAACAAGCTTTTTTTTTTACAAGATCAACATTCTGCTTTTAAATAAGTAACAGCTTTGAGTGTATTTTTAACATATTATAGCAAATGCAATAAATCTGGTGAGCTAATAGCATTAGTACAGAAGCTCTAAGAGGCAATGAATTTACAGTTTATTTACTTGGCCCGTTTTGTCGTGATAACGAGTTATTTTTGTCATTAGCATGCCATAACGAAACATCGTTTTGTCATGATAATATAATTTAGCCGTAATTTTGCCGATCTCCCTATCTCCGCCATCATCCCAGACATCCCACCCTGCAAAAACTCTTTTTCCTGGAGTTACTAGCAACACTGTATTACTTTTTACTGCTACGAGGCAGGGGTACACCTTCGAGTAATCTGATGTGAATTGCATTTTATATCTTTTTTCAGGGAGTCTGCCATGGTGATGCTGGACAATACTGATAAATCAGAGAGAAAGAGGTCAACTTGTAAAGCCTCCCACAGAGAAAAATGATAGATCTGCTTAGCAGAAAAAAGAGACCAATCAGGATGCTCTCTCTCTGTTACTCTCTTGTTATATTAGGCAGTCACTCACTCTCCTTCTCCAAATATTCTACATAAGCTGTGGGATCTTTGCTCTGTTACACATGCTCTAAAAAAATAGATTTCCGGGATATTGTATATAATTTACGGGCATCATGGAGCCGCTATCAATATGCGGGAGACTCCCGTAACTTTCGGGAGAGGTGGGATGTCTGTCATTATCCGTGGAATCACCCTGGGCCTCGTAGCTGGTCAGCGATGTAATTCACAATGGAATCAAGTCCACTTTGATTCGATAAAGCTGTAGTTTTGCTTGCTGCCTTTGTAAATGACGCACACTAATGTGAACATTGTCTGTAATGGCAAGACATAAAGCTTCAGCCTGTATCAGGCCTTGATTGAACAAAAATGTAACCTGCCGATCAATATATTCTTGTTCTTCTGATATTGCCACAAAGAATGATAGTCAATGGATCGGGATAGCTTTCAGGAAAACCGAGTTTCATTATCCCGGGAAAATTATGTTGTTATCACGTAAAAATTGGGTTTGTTTAATATCGTGATAATGATAAAAATAACTTGAGGTCGTGAGGAAACAACTCGTTATCACAAGAAAAAGAAATGAGATGACTTTTCTTCTTCCCATGATCTTCAAGAAATTTCCTGTTGAGCATGTGACTTGTGGAGAATTTCATTGAAACATTTGTTCAGGTAAAAGGGTTGACTGTTGACTAAAATGTACATTTTTCATAACTCATGGGAAAAGGATGTTTAAAATATGTAATGTTAAATGAATTCACACATTAACATTTGGAAGATATTTTAATGATTATATTTCAAGTCTATATAGTAGGCTGTTTTCTAAGTGCTGTAGATTTTGTTATTTATATGAAACAGGCACATACTGTAGGTTGCTGTGAAGGAAATTTTTCCTGTGTTTAAAATGTCGTGTACCTTTACTTTACTTCATGGAATCTCAGCTGGTGAGCTGCAACCTAAAAGTGGATCATGGGCCCTTTATGATTGGGTCACGGCCTGTTGGAAAGAAAAAGAAACAGTGCTAAATGCAATCAATAAAACATAAAATGGAAAACCGTGGAAAAATGTGGTGCTAATTCACCTAAACCAGTGGTGCTAATATGGATAAACAGAGTGAAATTTTCTCTTTCTCAAAAAATATGGAAAAAACTATGAAGGTAAACGAATTACATAAATTCTGGCTTTACTTGCACAGATGACAAGCATGGTTTGTGCAGTCCACAGATTCAAAAGGCATTTAGAGACAAAACACTCAAGCCATAAAGACATAACGCCTGTTGAGTTTTAACACAAAAGCGACGGGATCTGGACACGTCTCAAAAAATTTTCCAACTTATTTTGACTTATCTAAATTACACTTACTCAGAATTATGTTTATGCATTCATATAGTGGCCTGTTTTTAAATTAATGTCATGTGAATAATTAATTTTGCAGTGTATTACACATATGCATGCATTTAATAAACTGATATTTTCCATTGTAAATACTTATGAAGTCCAACTTAACAACTTTATATGTAAGTTTACTTATTTCCTGTTATCTCAGGTGGTAAATGATTATTTTCCAACTTAATTAGGCCTATGCAATTGATAATTATTGGTCGTATTAATAACATTTATATGCAATATTAATACACACTCCTTCCTTTACTTCCATATGATAAACAACTTTAGTGTAGTGTTGCATAGCAACTTGATGTTCAATGTAAAATTTGGGTCCTGAACAAAACTAGTTGATAACTGCTCTACTCTACATCCATAACTGTAAATATAACACCAGGTCCAATCGTGGAGTCGTCTTCTTCAAGAAATAAAAGCTACAAATAATTTTTGCATATTAAATTTTATGTATTTTAGGCATTGATGATTGTGTCAAAGGTGTTGTTTACCTTCATTGTCTTTTGTTCACTAAACATAACTAGATACATTTATCTCAGGAAAAGATTTCTCCATATAAGTGCTTGTCAATGAGGTAGTACCCACAAAAGCTATATGTTTTTCTACCTTTAATTAGAGGATCTAAAGGATGTAGTGTACCTGTATAACCATGGTACATAATTGGACCTCAAGGAGTACCATTAAAATGTTTTCTGGTTATTTTTCTATCTTGGGGGACAGAATTTCCTGCTGAATATCCCAGTTTGGTCTGAACAGCTATCAGGTGCCAAAACACAGGTTAAGCTGGTCAGACTGGTGGACAATCTTTGCCATTGGGTAACATATTTTCCAGCTTCCTTAAGACTTGATTAAATTCTTCATGCATCTTCAGGAGCCGCGTTTTCCTGGTTAGCCGTCCGGAGCCAATCTTGGGAATACTGGCTCTGAAGCAGGAATACACCTAGATGGGACTTCAATCCATCACAGGGAACCATAAACACACACACATACACACACACACACATTTTCACACCTATGGGCTGTTTATCATAGCCAAGCCACCTACTGCCATGTTATTTGGAGGAAGGAGGAAACTAGAGAACCCAGAGGAAATCCACATGAACATGGAGAGTACATAAGAAATTCCACACAGAGAGTGCATAAATTTACTGTTTTGTTTTACTGTTGTGTTATTTCTTTTAAAAAATAACTTGTCAGAAATGTTTTTTCCAGAATTCCTGGGACTTACCAGCAATTACAGACTGACAAATAAGGTCTATGAGTTACCAGCTTGGTGTTTTTTCAGCTGGTAACTGGTCACACTAAGCTGGATTTTTTAGCAGGGATTGTAAGCTATGCATCACCTGTCTTGTTCATAGTGCTAATGAGGCTCTGAAAATGCAGTTGCGTTATTGCTTCCAAGGGTCACATCATCACCTGATCTTGCAATCCAGGCCATCCCATAGCCATAATGTCTAGCCTGCTGACAATTTACTGGAGTAGCGTTCTGCCTGTATGGTGAGGATCAGCCCGCAGACAGCACCCCAGGTGCCACCCCAGGGGTCGCTTTCCTGAACTAAGCCATCAGCACGTCTCTTTCCTCTCCTCTGGTCCTCCCATCTGCGTCTGTTCATCTGTGAAGAGGACCCGATGCCAGAACAAGTTCACCACAGACTTGTAGGTGTGATGTCTATGAACATGAGATGAACACAGCATCTGAAACAAGCTCTCACTTGAGGGTGACCAGACCTCAGAAGATTATTTGTCTTGCCAGTCTGGAGTGGCTTTAACCCAGAGTGAGTGGCACGTTGGCACAAAATAGCCTGTGTGAAGTTTGCCAACAGCATCACATTCACATTCAAGACATTATGAGATGCAGAGAAACTGACAAAGAAAGGCCTTTTTCTTGCAGTGACCTAAACTCTTCATTAAAGGTTTTTTTAAAGGTGACCTGATTAGGCGTTGTTCCACCTGGACCTCATTAGGGAAAATCCCAAACCGTGACCTTTCGTCTGATTGGCACGTCGCAATGTCTCGGTGTACAAGATGTATTTCTAGACATAGGGCTTAAAACAAATCTCTGTAAGGGTACACAACCTTTAGTATAAGTAAGGCCTAAATCCTAGGTATAGTTTACATCATTATAGATAGATATTGTGTGTGCCTGAAGTCAGGTCTTTTCAACTTTTGGAATCAAGTCCAGCTCATTTACAGTTAACAGTAACAGAACATAAATGGACATGTGGTTCAAAACATCATGCATTTCCTTTATCCTGTTATATTTGTGTTATTTATGCTGAAACAAACATTGTACCAAAGTATAGACTAAAATAAAAAAACATGTAGGCCTATGAGGGTAAAATACAAAAGGAAAAGGGAATTTAAATCAGGTTTAAGCTTTATGCTGTACAATTCCTGGCCTGATTTTGCAGTCGCAGACAAAAATATGTTGTTAAATTCTCAGTATTCACGTCTAGGACTCTTGTCTAAAATCTGCCAATAATTGGATGGCATAGGATTATGCGAAACGCACAGGACAATGGCCAAACATAAATAAACATTCTAATGGGTCGAAAAATATTGTTGTTACCTTAAGCTCACTTTGACAAACTGTTTTTGCTGTTTTTGTGTATATACAAACTCTATTTATGCACAAACCTACTGTATATCATATTTTTTCTTAATAACAGGTTTATCATTAGAAGATCTCCATCCTGTGATCGGACACAGAGAACACACATCATTGCAGTGTGTAATAGCATTCAGGCGAGATTATATTGACACATTGATACTACTACTGTCATATTTACATTTATCTATCTACCTTCTCAGATGTAATGTTCTTTTTATCATGATGCTGTAACGCTTGATTTTCACTAAGACGTATTAATAAAAGTTTATCATTATGTTATTTTACTTATCTTAACTTACCTTATCCTACCTTATCTTTTCTTAAACAACCAGCAGGTCTTAAAAAGGGGTTAAAAGTGTTCTTCAGGGTTCTGTTCTTGGCTGACATTACTCTATATTATGTGTTAATGAGACAAATTTAAAGTTCAGTAAGTAAATAAGAAGTTTTATTGTGGAAAACGTTTAATATAGAAATCTTACAGACTTCAGCTTGCAGCCCTTAACATATATATTTAATAATCTTCACTTTTAAACCCAATTGCAGATTGTAAAAAATGGCTTGCTAAACTCTATTGGGTAAAATCATGCATTTGCAACAGATAAGTTATTTTTAACACTTTTGCAGCAGTAATAATTGGACGTTTGTGAGTTCAGATCACTGCGCTACCACAGAGCCATGGCTGGGCCTTTGAATAAAACCTTTAACATTCAAGTTCTCATGTCTCTATTGCATTCTATCTTAGTTGAAAGGCGACTTGTATGAAAGCATGGGTCACAGGAACAAGATAGGGTGTTGAGTGCTGTAAGAGAGCCTTACAAACAAAACCCAAAGCTAGGTATTTACTTCTTAGCTCAATCTGTCTTACCGGTTGTGAAATATAAGTCCATTTCAGAACATAATGGTTTCACTATTAACACGTCTACATTGATTGATATAGGTTATTCCACCATAAAATATATTCTTTTTTTCAATGAAAAAATATCCTAATGACACGGTGATGAAACCAGATATTTATGGAGTGAAATATTGTCGATAAGACACAATGTTAACAGTTACACTATTATAGCTCAACTAAGATAGAAACCATTTGGTGGGTTTTGGAAATCAATATACCATGTGTTTCACAAAGTCACAGATTAAGGTATAAGAGTGTATTCACAACAAATACAACTGTAATACTACCTTCTTCTCCTTCCTTCTTCCTGCCTTGCACACATGTACATCATACAGTGCGAACAGCTAATGACTATGGGCGAAACTAAAGATGATCGGCTCCCGAAAGCTAGCAAAAGCCCCCTTTCGTCTCTTCTAACATGGGGAGTGTATTTTTTTTATACATTACAAGCATTTTTCTAGTGAAAGCCTCTGATGGCTGCTAACTTTGTGTTGGCTTTAAAATCTGCGTCATAGTGACACTCACATTCTCATTCTTCATCAGGATCATCAGGCCAACATTACGCACCCAGAGTTTTCCACATCGTGGCTACATACGGCTGGCATAGTTGAGCGGTTTTCCCTCCGCATACTCCATGATATTCTTGGTTGACTCTGATAAATTAGCTGGATTTCTGCTAATATGCAGCTCTGGGCCTGAAGTTTATGAGTGCAACTCATCTACCAGAGCCATACAATGATACAGCAGTCAAGTATCATCTGCACCTAGAAGTGGTTTCCCAGATAAGGGAACGATTTGGCAAGGTGCAGATGTTGACTCGCTAGTGCCAAGTCAACACAATTGTGGGTCTCGTTGGAGCAGCAACTGGGACAGGATGCACTGGCTCTTTCTTCCTCTACCACTATTCTTCCCATGGTGTACAGAATTTAGCAAGTAGGCCACAGAGTCCTGCTCATGGTCCCGACCTTGGTAACCTTGGCAGGTTTGTCCCCGATTTGCTGTCTCAAATTGACAGAACCTCCAGCGTTTGGCACCCCAGTCAGGTCATATATGCCAGAGGGTTTGGCTCTTCACACTGAATTGCAGTCCAGAAAATGCACCTGAATGCAAAAGCCTCTAGTACACAGGCCTTGTACGCTCTAACATGAAAGTTTCATGAATGCTGGGAACCTCATCATGCATTACCTAATTCCAAAAATACTAACTTGTCTTCACGGCTTGTTTCACTGTCATACACACACTGTCATTTACACTTAATGTGTGTGCCAGCCATTGCAGTGAATCACACGATCATGATCTCTCTGGGGGCCTGTAAACCTATTCCAACCCTACTGAAATGGTCAAGACACTGCCATCTGCAATTATTCCCAAGGACCTGAGACCCTTACCCACTGGAAACACTTACCGGGGTTTTCTGCCAAAGGACATAAAAATCAATCAACTCACATTGCAATGTTCAATGAAGGTAAACCTTACAGTACTACTTAGACTGGATAATAGCCATTTTGATCCTCAGACCAACTGTTCATCTGTCAGAAAAAATGTAAGGGGGTGTGTCTGTGGAATAATCAGTCCAGTTCCAGGCCTTCCAGGTCCAGATTCAGTGGCATCAGTGCAGTGGTCATATCCAAACACTTTATCCAGTCCAAAAACAGTGTCTCAAGTTCATCAAGCCATTGTTATAACAATAATAAAAAGAAGGCAAATAAGAAGACAAATAATACAAATAAATAATACAATAATTAATAAATGAATAATGACACAGGAATAAACTCTGAGTTTCGCATACTCACAATGGAAACCTACTTTTGCCCACCCCTGTATAGTAGAATAGTTGCATAACTTTGGCTCCATGAACCTGGAATAACCTTGTCAGTCAGAACCAGTGCCAACCTGGTGAGAAGGTTCTAGGGAAGATGGTTGTATGAGAGTGTTTTTTATTGCAAATACTGGGTGCAAATAAGGTCTCAGCTTGCATGCGAAAGTTCTCTGATTGATTCTCCCTGCCCAGGGAGTTATCCATGGTTCACAGGACCACAGTTACACAAATAACTAGTGTTATATGCGCATAACTATATTTAAGGAAACATTTGGTTTATGAGACAGGAATTGGGCTTCTATTTTAAAAAAATAAGAAGAAGATTAAAAAAGGATGTAAAGATAGATACTTAAATATTATTTTTTATTTACTCAATATTTTTTTATTATTAATTTGTCCTTTACTTTAATGACTTTGATATTGATTGATATTATTCATTTAAAGATTTGACAAAATATGGGGATAAACTTTGGACACAGAGAATTTTAAGTTGATAAATGATGTTTTGTAAAGCCTTAAGATATCTCAGCAATAAAAATACCACCTGCAACTTTAATCATACCACAGATCACATAATCAAAAGCCCTGTGGAGACATATATTTCAAAATCTATGCATATTGACAAGGAAAGGATCATGCAGCTATAACTGAATAAAAGCTATGAAATTAAGGATGGCCAAAAACTCTTGCTTGATTTTACAGTTGATTTTGCTTGATATTAGCCACATTAACAGATAAATTTCCTTTCATAATTCATTGTGGTTCTGTCCAGAACCCTGGACAACATGATGGCTGAAATCAGTGATCTTGGACAAAGAGGCACAGGTGAGGAAAATCAGTAATAATAAAGGAAGGCACTGGGTGCATTGGATGTTGCTTTGAGGGAGGGCAAGGCAGGAATCTGAGAGGCAGAATCATAAAGCAGTTCTGGCGCTTCCAGACAGTTTGCTTGTTAGCAGGCCATTGGCAGGCCAAGCAGAGGCTAGAGGTTAATTTGGTATCTGGCGCAGTGTTAAACAAAAGGTCAGTGCTACAAGTCCTTAAGTCATAAACAAGTGTGGTTAAGAACCATGTACACACCTAGGTCCAGGTTAATGAATATTCAATGAGCAGTTTTTCTCCTTTTCCAGCTTCCTTATGTTTGTATCTTGACTAGGTTTTAAAAGAAAAGAATTAGCTCTAATTCCTTTTTCTTAATCAAAGAAATCATTCACTTTATCACTGTGTAGTTTTTATAGATTCTCTAGCGGGATTGATAATAATAATGGAGTGGTAGTACAGCTACTGCCATAATATAATATGCACACACACACACACACACTCACACTCACACTCACACACACTCTCACACACTCACACTCACACACACACACTCTCTCACACACACACACACACACACAATATTGACCTCCTTGGTGTACTGCAGCTCATTCTTGACTTTATTGGGTGGGAGCCAGGAAGCCGGACTTGTTAAATGATACTGAATGAAAACACAATGGAGCCAGGGAGACACAACTTGGGTTTCACAAGCTTTTCTCTCCACCATTGTGGCAGTTGCCTGGAGAGGAAAATGAGAATGTTTCCCTTCGTCTGTGTTCCAAAAAAGACGACATTTTAACCTTATTGACCTGTCCTTCCAGAGCACTGCCGGTCTGCAGCTCCATGTTTTCTTTGATGGTGAAATGAATAAAGCTGGCGAGCTACTTTAGGCATTAAAATGGCTCCTCAGCATTTGTGAAAATGCAAAACTGACTTGCTGGAGACAAAAGAAAGCCTTAGTGCAGTACAGACCGTGCACACGCTGCATGTCTTGGAGCGATGCCTCGATCCCTGACTGACGCAAAAGTGGTAACTCAACAGTAATAGCATCCCAGTGAGGCCAGATGGGACTGTTTTTCACCCTGCCTCAAAAGACACTAGGGTGCTCAGATGGACAGTGGCACAGTTGATTCGCTGGCACAACCTGCCTCACCTTTCGCAGCTCCCAAAGACCTGAGAGGGAGGGGAGGCGAAATGAAAAGATTACAGAGCAAGCTGGAGCGGGGTTAGAAAAGAGGAGGGGTGGGTCAGCAAGAGCCAAGGGGAGAGAGGAGGAAAACGAAGCGGGGAGGGGAGGGATTCCTGAGTTGCCGAAGGCAGTCAGTGGTGAGAGGATGGAGGGGAGAGAGGGGAGAGTCTAGACTGCATTGACCTTTGCGGCCGAGGGCTTTCTCTCCAGGGTCAGCCTGGATATGGAGGAAGGATAATGGAAAAACCTCAAGGGAGTTTTCAAATGAAAACCAGATTGGCTGGCGGAGTGTACTCACCCCCTCCTTCGCCTGCCCCACCAACCTTTTCTCCATAATCCTGATACTGGTGGAGGTAATAGCTTGGAAATCATAGCGTAGTGTTGCCTTGATCAAAAATGGAGCATGGGACTTGGGTCACCTCTTCAAACCCATAGACCCAGCTATACCATCTATATAACATAGGAGGTTATGGATACCAGCCAGAATGTGATTCGACTCTCTAGCTATGGCTTCTAGACCTGTGATATATATGAATCTGAGGCAATTTTGGACTTTTTTTTAAATAGAATCATGCAACAGTATGAACCGGTGAACCATGTTCATGTCACTGTGTGTTACATTCTGTTGTGATTATTGGTCACAAGTTCGGTCAGTGTTATTTACACTGCCTACTGCCCTGAAGTGAAGACCATGGTCAGCACCTCATAATAAATTATTACTTAGCCCTGTCATTGCAATATACCATTCCTCCTACTGAAGCTAATTGAAGCTAATGAGACACATCAATAGATCATCCACCATTTTGATTGCGATTGAAATATGTCTCGACTTTGCCATGGTTACTCGTGACCTCTGAACCCACTGTACACTGCGGGTAAGATCGTGGGGGAGAGAACGAGGGAAGAAAAGAGGCCAAGTCCAGGGCACGAGTGCTCAGTGCAATTTGGAGGAAATCCACCGAGCCTCTCGGAGATGAAAGAAAAGAGCTTTGTGTGGATGACAGTGATGCCTGAGAGAGGCTATACAGTCCCAGGCTGCCATGGTTGAGGGCCACGAGTTCTCCACCCCTTGGTGGAAGTGGTCTCTATGACCCCAATCCTGAAGGCATGCACACACCCCCCAATGGGAGGAAGTTAGTCAAACCCCTTGTTATAGAGAGAGACAGATGAGTGAACTAGTTTTCCTGCATCCAGATTGCCTTTTGTCTGTTCGTTCTTCATTTGTGTAGAATAATTAAACCTTATAACCTGTCCTATAACCTAATCTGGAAAAGTTATACACATTTGTGCTTCAAAGATTACTTTATTTCATTTATTTAGAATGCAAGCTGTATAAATGGCAGGCCCCGGTATGCCTTGCTACGTAATCGTGAAACGTGAAATTACTTGTTGCATTATTTCCTATCACACTATTCAGTGCTTGGCCCCCTTCAGCAAATCACACTGAGGTTCACTTGAAGAAAAACTCAGGCCACGGTTCTTAGATTGGTTTACATGATCACAGACTAGTCTGTAACAAGTTTTTAATTTATTACATAAGCTAATGTAGCATACGGTGGGGGAAAAATGCAAGTGTGGAAACAATATAAAAAATAATGACAGCTAGCTATTAGCATTTAGTTAGATTGTATAGTGTTGTTTACACGCTAGCTAAACTAGACGAACTAAACTATCGATCGGTTTCCGTGATCGCACCCTACTACACATTGTGACAGCTAGCGTTCACAATCACAGGCTAGCTAGCTTTAGTTCAGTTTGCATCTGTTTTGCAGGTAGAAGTACAATAAATAGGATCTACATTGTTAATGCTAATGCTAACAAATCTTGCTTTGAGTGTAGCTGCTGTGCATAAATAACCAACAAATAGTATCTGTTATATTTACAATGAAGTGTCTCTGGTAATATCCTCCATGGGTGTTGGTATTTTCACTCTCCACATTTGATGATGAAATGATTCAGCTCTTGATCCGGTAGAAACAATCTGGTTTTAGATTGTGTAATGTCAGTGTTGTTTTACGTTTATTGCTTGTCATGATGTGTGCAATGATCCCAATAAAAATCTTGGCTGAATTCTATGACAGGCTGCATGATAACGTGTGTTTCATATGTCGGCTTACACGTTGAAGATCCTCTGGTGATAGACCTGTGATTAAAGAAAATCACACCTCATCAATCATCATGATGCAGAAAACGAGCTCACATAAACACACAAGCATTTTTCGAATTGCGAACTTTTTTTAATGTTTGTTACTATGTTGTGTTTATGATTCACCATTGCCACGGCTGTATTTGTAACTGTCCTGTGAGTTTGTGTCGTCCTATGTTGTTCTTTCATCGGTAGCTTTTAGAGGAGCTTCACACATTTTGACAAATTATTCAAATAATTTCTCACACTACCGAAACTTTGGCTGTCTTTGGTAACAGCGGCGCTAAATCAGCCGCTGGTCAGCATGTTCATGCATATTATTCGTTCTAAGCGCACCAATCTCAAATTACGACCGAAGAATTATTTTACAATGTGTGATTTCTGGCCAAATATTGTGCAATATAAAGCCGGTGCAATTTACGACATATGATTGAGCTTATCAGCTGTGTTCATCACCTGAAGTGTAAAGCAAGGAAAACATTCACGTGGGCTGATCTGGAATATTCGAACGCCTCAGGCCGGGAAACAATAGCAAGCTAATAGAAGGACAAAATGTGTGTTTTGTTTTCTCCGTTTCTCGAAGAGGGAAATATGTTTTGCATTACTGCTTGATATCTTTTATCTAAAAGGCCATGCCAGCTTAAAAGGTTGGGTCATACTGGAAATGTATTGGCGTTTCGATTGTGTTTTTTTTTTTTTTTGGTCATGTGATGTAAGCAGAAATGTCTGAGACGGAGGAGTGGACGCTCGGTGCTTATACAAAAGGAAACACTCCGCCGCAGCCATAAATATGCATCGTGACATTTGGAACAAAGCCCCCTCATCTTGCTTTCATGATGAGTTCTTCCAGCGCGCTGGAACATACTGCCGTACTGTCACACCTTGTGTTTCATAAGCAATCTCCACTGTTCATCGACTTTGCCGAGCCACCGTAAGGGCTGCAATAAAGAGATACAGTGGGAGTTTACTACGATTACCATTAATATGCGTACAATTGGGGGATGTAACAGAATTATTGTGTACTAATGAAGGCTACTGTAAAGTCTCTGTCATATCTATCCTTTACAGAAAAGTCACATGACCTTCACACGTGAATAATCACTAGAATTTTGTTCATACGTTTGTTACGTAAATCTTTCACATGAATTTCCCTTACAGTCATTTTGTTTTACATGCAGGGCAAAACACTGTTTTATTTTCACATGTTCATTTTTCACATACTGTATATGGCATGTGGTATTATTTTCCACACGTGATTACATTCTAGCATGTGATGTCACGTGTTTACTGGAATCTGCACGTGCAGTTTCAGGGCATGACATGAAATATTGACCTATTGAAATGTCATATAATCACAAAAAAAATTATTATTATAGAAATATTATAGAAATATTTAGCAGAATATCCGTGTGTGGAAAAAGTCAAAATCTAGAGACAAATTACAGAAAAAGTGAATTAAGTGAGGTGATAAGAAGACAGAGGAAAGTAAGATCGATCCCTGCACCCAGGTGATCATGCACATCTGCTATTTTAAAATCGTTTTAAGCGTCTCAGCTGATGTTTGGCAAACAGAACTGTTTTATAACCCAACTTTCATCCTCTGAAATAAATCACACCGGTCTTTAATCATCCGTTCCCTTGCTAAATCTTTCGTCAGCTGAGGCGTTTATTTACAGCTTACGGCTATGCACAGACAGACAGTGTGTCTTCGTTGCCATTTCTTAATGTTTATAATTGAATAATTAGTTTTATTTACTTTATTTTATTAGTTCGTGTTGGCTCGTTTTCTTTATTTTTCATATTCATTAATGAATGCCAATAATATAACGGCTTTTTTTTACACAACCTGGTTTCATGATGGTATTCTTAGTGAACTGGCACGAGGATGTGTGTTTTGGATAGAGACTTCAAAGCTGTTCTGTAATTTGCTCTGGATAAGGGTGTCTGCTAAATGCTGTAAATCTAATAAAAATAAACCATTTAAACTCGACAGTATATTCCAGATATAAACGTTTTACTAATCCATGCAGATGATATGATTGAAGTCAGTCAAGTCATTAAAATTAAAATTTAAACACTCAGGGGGACGAGTAGGATACAAATGTTTTGTATTGGGGTTTTTTCTCAAAATTACAGGATTTTCATGAATACCAAATGTCTTGTTTAAACGCGCATACAAATGATTTACAAATAAATGCAGTCATATCTAGCTTGATAAATGAGGCCCATTACGAGTAAACTTGCACTCGATACATGAAGCAAGCATATCCTTTCCAAGTGTGTATTAGAGCGTACGGTGGCCGGCAGGTTCCCGTAGTGTACCTACAAGTGCTTATATTCACAATCCCTTGCTTTTTCTGTGCTAAATATTAAGTATGACTCTCCATTTTTCCTCATTTGAGTTCTGAAATTGTTAGCCAGCACCAGCGAACACTGATTCCTCTTCTTTCTTCTTCCTTGTCTTCCTTTCTTCTTCTTCGTCTTCCTTCCAGATTCACGCTGCTGCTTGTAAAAGTGTGAAATGTGGAAGGCGCTCTCTAGAAGTCTGTCCATTCTAGGCCTATGTAGCGGCGCAACATGGTGGCTCCGTAGAGGTGGACCCGTTCCCTATGTAGATAAAAAGGGGTCATTCGAAGCTTACGAAAACCTGACAATTCATAGTTACATACACTAATGAAATCATACTTATGAATTCCTCGGTTATATTATGGAATATATATACTCCATTTCTGCTAATAGATACCTCAAAATCCTACATAGTTTAAATATATTTTTAAATATATTTCATATTAAATGTACTGTGTGTTAAATACAACCAAATAAAACAGCATGTTCCTGAATGGTCTCCAGTCTTAGAGGATGATGATAATGTTCACTTCGAACACCATGTAGCTTGAGAGATCACACCTCAGGGAGCTATAACCCTCACTTTTCAGCTTCTACACATCTCTTTCCTCCGGTGAGGAACTCTCATGTGTCTCTCCATCCCTCTTTCTCTCTATCTTTCTGTCCATCTTTATCTCTCTCTCAAGCTGACTCCCACTCTGCCTTTTGACCAGCTGTGCTTCTGCCACAGAGAAGCTGTGAGTCAGACACTGAGTGCCAGCTCTCTCTCTCTCTCTCTCTCTCTCTCTCTCGCTCTCTCTCTGTCTCTCTCTCTCTCTCGCTCTCTCTCTCGCTCTCTCTATCTCTCTCTCTCTCCACATACTGAATATTCATCGAGTCAGTGAGACGTCGTGTTTCATCCCGAGGCCTCCTGCTTCTCTTACTAAAAAATCTGAATAGTTTACTCTGGGTTCATTGTGCTACCACAATGGCTTTCTTGAGGTACTTGACTGTAATTATGGTTAGAAAACTCTGAACCTGTTGTATTTTATGGAAACTGAACTTGCGATACTCTTGTCATCGCATCACGCAGTGTGTTTTATGTAGACAAACCTGTCTGGATTATCAGCATTTCCTGGATATGGGTTGGTCAGTAATTAAGAAATGATTCTGTGGAATTACAACTGCGTGTGTGTGTGTGTGTGTGTGTGTGTGTGAGACTGATTAGGTCAAGGTCAAGGTCAAAGCAAAGCCAAATGTCTGAAATAGTTTTTCTTTAATAGCTTCCTTCCTGTTTGTCATACAGAGATATTACTCACATCTACACGTTCAAGAACTCAAAGCCCATTTTATGGCTATCGGTCTATCCATGTATTCTTCCATCTGTCAGTAGGAAATTTTTCTAAGTGTAAAAATGGATAAATATAGGAAACTAAATTAACTATATCCAGACCCTAGTGAAGAACATGCCTTAATGGTTTGATAGCAATTTTAGAACATGAAACATTTATTTATTTATTATAACTATTATTATTTACAAACATTATTATAACTATTATTATATACAAACAAAACTCAGCTGGGAGACTGCAAAGCACAAACTTCTCTGCCCTGAGCGCTTTCTCTTTTTTGCCGTATCTCTGGATGCGTCATAGCACTGGACACTGGAGACTCCTCCAAAAATTGATGCAAAAATTAATACACATCCCCTTACAGAAAACATCACCACATCAACTATAACACCTTATTATTATTATTATTATTTCTTTATTTATGTGGTTATAAATCCCTGTGTTATATTATAATGAATGCATTAAAGCTATTTTTATTTTGAAAGTATCCAACCGAAAAATCCCACCCCCTCTCTTCAGCCCTCGCTCCAAAGCCGCTCCACCAAAACACATGAATGCACACTGCCTGACTACTGCTGGAGGACGAGTCTACGAGAGAGAGAGTTGAGGATTGGAGCGTAGTGCATCGTTGTCATATCCAGCTATCTCATGTCAAATTTACATGTAAGAAAACAGGTAACATTACTATAATGAATGTAAACCACAAACATGGCTATTGTTAGTACTCATAGCTGTTAACTAGCTCGCTGGCTTTAGCAATACATCTGCAATATGTCTGCACAGGATTAGGCAGACTTTTTACAGCCCTGCGACCACCACAGTTGACTTTTTTTTTCTTTTCATTGTCAGAGCATTTGATTTATAGAGAATTTCAATAAATATGCAACAAAAATGCTGCTAAAGTAAATTGCCTACCCTAGCTTTAATATACTGTACAGTAAATCTGTGATTTGCCAACTGTAACTATCAGAGGTGCTGTTATAGAAAATGAATCAACACCTTCTAACCAATCAGATTCAAGAATTCGGCGGCGCTGTGGTATAAGTAGCTTCTAATATAGTAAAACATTTGGCAGCCTTCATACTGTACTTCATACCATTCATACATTACACAGTAAAAGGTTTTCATATCAGACATTTCTGAAAGTCCACTCATATTTGTGTTAAAGTTTAGCCAGTTTCACTTGTGCTTCCTTGAGGGAAGGCATAATGGGAACAGTTTGCAAAACCAAGGTTTTCTTTTGTTTGAAAAACATTCATAAAGGCCACACAACAGCAGGGTTATACACACACATACTGTCTTACTGTATAGCAGAAAGGTGACAAGCGAAGAAGAGAGAGAGAGAGAGAGAGAGAGAGAGAGAGTCAGACAGCGCAAGAGCAAGTCTTCACACTCATCCTTATCCTTTTCACAGGAGTGCAGTGTTACACGAGCATTCCTGAGGCGAGTCGCTGCCTTGGTAAATCTGCCCTGACCACTTTCTCTCTCTCGGTTTGTCTCACTGGAATGTCAGCTGGCAAGCACCCAGGCGTGGAGCCTTCACCCCTCGCAGTGCGCCAGTCTCACCCAGGCTCCATGTTAGCTGCCTCGGAACCGGCCAGACGCCCCATCAAAGAGCGCATCCGTCGTCCAATCCGCTGACCTGTGGTTAACCCCAAGGTTCAGACAGTGACAGAATGCTCCCGTGGCTACAAAGACATTTAGATGCAGTTTGACTTCACTCCCAGAAATCATGTTTTGAATAGAAGAACAATTTCTGAACGTCACCCGGTCTAGAAAAGGTTCTTGCAGTGTTGCTGAAACATATTTCTGGCTTGAAGGAACATTAATGGTAATTTTACCTCGAAACGGACGTTCTATACTGATGGTATTGTTAGCCCGGGTCCTAGAGAACCAGTATCAGGATGTATTTACTATTAGAGACTTCAAAGCACTTATGTAAGTCGCTCTGGATAAGGACGTCTGCCAAATGCCATAAATGTAAATGTTTTTTTTTTTTTTATTCATAAGATTTATTTTTGTCTAACTGGGATTGCTGTAAAAGCATAGCTACGGCTGGGCGATTTAGCTATATAATATCAGGATAATATTGCGACAAACGTGACAATATGCTTTGTTGCTCAAATATATTCATTTTTTAAAATAATTAACTAACAAGGCAAACTAACTAGAAAAGCAGCTGATGTTTAAAATGGAAAATGTTAATATTTTTAGAGATTTAGATTTTTTCTCCTTTTCAGTGTTAAATGTTTGCATCATTTATTTATTATTATGACTTTTTTAAACTTAGAACGTAAACCACATTTTGCAAACAGTTTTTTTTTATGCGACATCACTGTTTTGCTGGGAAAGGTGACGCATCGTGACACATCATGCAGCTTAGAAATGTCTTTGAGAATCGTGATATGATATTTTAGTCATATCGCTCAACCCTGGCTAACAACAATGTTCTAATCCTTCCTGTTTTGGATATGTATACAAAATATTTGATTCAACCTCTAAACTCACCTCCAGTCCCAAAAACGTTTTAACCACTGGTTCATCTTTGTCAGGAGTCAAGCTGTGGCGTGTAGCGACCGCTCCAGTTGTTGCTCGTGGGTGTATACTGTCCAGCATTTTTTCCTTATATGAACCCTAGTAGCTATATACAACATTTAAGTTAACTAGTAAAACACTAGTGAGAACTTTTTTTTTTTTAAGTGTACATTACTAGTACATTACAGAGTACATTACATCTACTACTTCCTTTCCAAGCTTTATTTCTCTTTCATAATGTCTCAATCTACATTTAATGAAAGGTTTATGCGACGGGAAAATTGTAAACGGGAACTAAATGCATTTAGGAACTAAAGTTGTGAGAAACTGAAGAAATGTCAGAACACACGTGCCACAGAATTGGTCCAAGGAATCATTCAAGCCAATTCTTTGGATTTGTTGCTTTACCACGTCATACCTAATTTGCATAGAATCTCAATTGTCGCTCTTTTTGAAATCGTGGCTCCATGTCACACAGTTGCCTAGAAAATAAACGATCACCTGTCACTTTGTAGTGTGAACATAGGGTGAAAATTCCACTATTTTTCACGTCATTCCTGCAATTATATGACTGTGTGCATGTGTGTGTGTGTGTGTGTGTGTGTGTGTGTGTTTGTGTGACTGGTCTGGTGTGAACAGGACCTGTCTTTCAGTTGTCATTTATCCACACGGGCTTTCGAGCAACGCTTTGCGAGCAGTCCAGGTGGCAGTGTGTAGGAGGCTGCGTCACATTTGTGTGAAGACCTTGGACACGCGGACTAAATATAATACACTGCCTCAACTGCTCCAGTTTGGTGCTATTTGGAGCTTAGAAGTAATCAGGAGCACTTGTCCCTCAAATGAGTCATGATGGATTGGTCTAGTGGACAACACACGCATGCATACACACACACACACACACACACGCACACACACACACATACACACACTCACACACACTTAAAGGTTCATACAGGTCCAAAAAAAAGAATATTTTTAGGACTCAAGCAAAGAAATAAAGATATATATAAATACAGTACGTCACACAGCACATTGCTCTCAAGCCAAGAAAAAAAAGTTTTTCAAAACCCAAAAATGCATCTTATGAGGCGAGATGTTACAAGATATAACATTCATAAAGTACATTAGTTTTTGTTTTTTGCATTTGATGATAGGATTGTAATTGTTATGCTGAATGATGATTTTTTTTTTTTTAAATAAGGCCATTATTCCTCCATCAATATGTACATTTTATTTCCAGAAAACAAACAGAAAAGAAAAAAGTTCAATTATATAATTAACAGGTATTCAAACACTAATTATTTTCTGCAAAATAAGAAGCCTCCACCATCGCCCAAAGTTTGTCCCACGTTAGACGAAAGCATCACTGTAAAGCAATACAGAGTGCTTCTGAGTGATTACCTTCATCCTGGGGGCGTGGTCTCTTCCAGGATGACTCCGCCCCTAATCGTCTGGGTACGAGGTATCACTGGATGTTTTGATGGGGATGAAAATGAAGTAACTCATATTCAATGGCGTTCAGGTTCACCATATCTCAAAACAATTAGAGATTTTGGAGTAGTGAGGTGTTAGACAGCACTTATCATGACTGAGGGAAAATCTTTTGGAAGATCGGCGTTCGTTGTTACGGTACAGTTCCCAAGACGTGTAGAACCTCTGCGTGGCAGTCCTGGTGGTTTGTAACAGCTCAACATCTTATTATCGTTGCCTTTTCCTTTAATTTGTCATCGGTGTGTATTGGGAACATGCCTCATGACCACAAGGAAAGGTCATTATTTGAGAAATCACAGCATCAGGATTGCCTATGATTTGTACATTTGATGCATGAAGCCATTATGACCTGCTGAAATAAAAGCTGACATTAATGTGGCATAACCCATCCAGAAGAGAAAGTCTCTCATGATACAGAGCTGCCTGGTTTAATATTTTAATACGTTTCATTATGACAGGATGGGCTCGATAACCTTCTGTGACGCGCAGGCAATTGTCAGCAAATGAATGAGATTACATGACAGGCGCCGAATGACGGCGCAACCCACCGCGCTGCCTTCCTCGCCACTTATCTGATGGTAGCCTAGCAACAGAGCCCTGACCTGGCATTGACCTCCACCCGATAAGGTCAACACCTGAAGACTCTCCCATTGGTGGAGTGTCGGAGGAGGGGGGAGGAGCCTGAGAGTGGGCGAGGGAGGGGAAAAAAAAGGAGAAACAAAGGGATATGGAGAGCAAGAGAGAGAGAGAAAGAGATGGAGCAGAAATCCGTTTAGAGACAAAACCATAGGCAGACAAAGGCTTGAAGCAGGGCTGCAATTACACACAAGCTCTATAGACTCCATCGCGTCTGATTTATACTGTACAGAAAATCTGAGGAAATGCTAGACCTTGTGAACATTGTAAGATACTGTATAGTAGTGCATTCAAACCTTTTCTCTTTAATCTCAGTAACCACACTGTATTTATTTCTAACATTCTGTCGTTACTCTTTCGCCTTTGACACCAAGCCTATTAACGTTATAATTGGATTTTAAGCACATTTCTTTGAGATTATTCTCAATACTTCAAAAGCTGATACACGCTCCTGTGTATACGCGTAAGTGTATCCACAGCCATGTGCTTTTCCAATGCGGTGCATTCTTTCTGAATATAATAAATGAAAGCTGATAGAAATGGAAGGTCAAGATAGAAAGAAAAAACAAAAAAAACAAAGGGATTGTTTTTAAATTGGACTGCAAAAGG
The DNA here is from genome assembly GCA_030068355.1 of Notoglanidium maculatum. Classification (NCBI taxonomy): domain Eukaryota; kingdom Metazoa; phylum Chordata; class Actinopteri; order Siluriformes; family Auchenoglanididae; genus Notoglanidium; species Notoglanidium maculatum. The sequence goes on along the minus strand of JAQQZX010000039.1, from coordinate 1,709,670 downwards.
ACTCGTTTAGACACCTGGGGTCATATTTCACAAATCCGCACCAGTGCACACTGTATTGACACACACAGTTCAGTAACAAGGAAGAGAAATCAAATTGACCCAAATTCTTCTCTAATTTCTCCCAAATGTGTTCGATTTTTTTTCCCAGTTGTGTACTGGAGCTTGTAGTACTGGCTACGTAGCTAGGCAGTAAAAGAAATTTATAGCCTCCAGTTTAGCATTTGCATCTAAAAATCATCATACACTCGCCTCGAGTATCTCAGACGTAGTTTCTGACACTGTATGACACACTGTTAGCTCTAAAAATGTACAAAAGGACATCACCGAGCTCAAAAGAATCATCTGACTTGATGCTGAATCACTTTCTGGCTCAGAATAGACAGTAATTTTGTATCAGAATAATGAGCATCTGACTCATGTAGGAGGCGTGGCCTAAAGTTCAGAGACTACAATTAGCTTGGGCAATAAATATTGTTCCTATTTTCTATGTATATGTACTTTTTATTTGTGTTTACAGATTTTTGTGCTGATTGGAGGATTGTTGATTGAAGTGCCATTTGTGTTGCACTGATAATGTGAAATTTATATCACTTTAAACACAGACAAAGTGTCTTTCACAGCAACATATGTGCTTGCCAGATAAATAACTTCAAGCATTAATAAAAATGTACAACACAGAAAATAGCAAAACAATATGTCGCCTGTCCCGTGCAATACCGTGTGAATCCGTTTAACATCTCTTGCATGAAATATAGACGTTTATTATCCATTACAAGAAATAGACATTTTAGCGTGACTACATTCCAATATTTGGAATATTCTACGAATCACATGTTCAGCAGGAAGTTGCATCATCATAAATTCTTGAAGAGCACAGGAAAAAGAAAGGTTCTCTCGTTCATTTTCTGTATTTGCGTTGATACTGGCTGACAAGCTGACAATGGGGTGAGAAGACAATTAATTAGATATTCATTTTGTAGGTTTGATTAAATCACGTATGATAAAACATATTAGATCGAGTGCATTGATATAAACCGTGCAGCTAGAGCGACTGTCAGAGCTGCAGTTGTAGAACATTAATCAACACCTTCTGACCAATCAGAATCACAATTAGCCTACAACGGACGTTTATGTCGAGTATTTTTACAGTCAGAGAAAAATAAATAATTAAATGCTACTGCTATTTTGTTACAGCATCCTGAAAATATTTTAATTATTATTTGATTTGGCTTATTTAAGAATTATACATCTGTATCAAATGTATCAAAATCTCTTTCATGCATCAAGGTTGGCCATTTTACAGACTATTAATATACATTAAAAATTACTTATATACTACAGTATATTATATTTGAGTAGGTATTAATGACCCTGTACATATAAAATATGAATCACAGTCAGTTCTGATGAATGTAGTGAACCGTGACCTTTACCTTTCCTGTTGGTGGTGCAGTGCATGTGCACGGGTGTAATTGTGTGTGTGAGTGTGTGTGCACATGCAAGTCAATGTGACACATAGGATACTGCAGTGCTGCTTATGTAAATCACTGGAGTACTATAAGGACAATATGTTTTTAAAAAATGATGGCTACTACTAAGAGGAGAACGTAAATCAGTCAATCAATCAATAAAAGGAGAAACAAGAAAAAATGTCATGCATTTCAATGCAAATTTTTCTTTGCAGCTCAAAGGCAAGACGTCTCTTTGGTGAGTCCGAAGGCTGTTCATTTAACAGAAAATCATTAAAACGTATCAATCCAATATGATATCAGTCCGCTCATTGCTTTAAATAGTGAAAAAATACAGCTCTAAAATATGAAATTGTCCTTTACAATATAGCTGCAATAAAACTCTTAAAAATAAAATCGCAGCAAACATATTGAAATCTCTGAGATTATTGCAAGGATTTTTTTTCATATATAAGCAAGGTAATATTTGTTATATTTTAATGACTAATTGAGATAACAGGATATTACAGAAGTATTCAGTTCTTGTAAAATAATAATAATTTTTGTGATATTTTTAAATGTTTATTTGTATAGTACAGTATATCCAATTCTATTTTACGTTAAGCATGATTCCCTAAGTACTGTCCTGTTATAGCTTAGTGATTATTATTTTTGATGACCGGGTCATCTCGCACAGCCTCTCAGGCATGCAGCAGTGCTGAACCACTGAATGACTGGGAGCTGAAGGTCAAATGTCAAAGGTAAAGATAAGGGTCAGCCACGGTTGTTACACTTTCCATGGCGAGGAAATCCGCATGTGCGATCGCTGTTTGTCGAGGCAGTCATCATTCTGTACATGGTATTATCTTTACACCAGCTCTTGTGTGACGGAGAAACCAAAACTGATCACGGATCAGTCTTTAGATCCAAGATCATTCCATACGTCCCTGTAGAGTGGTGTGTGTGTGTGTGTGTGTGTGTGTGTGTGTGTGTGTGTGGGTGGGTGTGTGGGTGATGTGTGCTATGGTGTAAAAGGCCAAAGGGTAAATTCAGAGCTGGGTCGAGTGGGAGGGGGGCAGCTGCTTCTGTCACACTGCTGGATGAGGAGAGAGAGTGAGACAGGTGGCATGGCAGGAGAACACTGGCACCGGCTGCCCGCTGTATTTGTCCTGACTCAGTGTTCTGGTCTGATCGGGAGCAGATGCTGCTGTTTACTGCTAAACTTTAGCATAAAATACACAGCAGAGTGTGGCGCCATTGGACAATTATGCAGCCAAGTCACATGTGCATGATGGGTAGTATAGTAAGTATTAACAGAGAAGACCTTGGTGAACACACCAAGGCGGCCTGGGAAAACACTTTACGTTGTCAAATTTCAGCACTTTCTACTATATATCATTCTAAAATATTCCTTTTTTTTCTCTTTTGCATACACCGCAACCATTCTCAAACAAGTCATGTTAAAGTGAAAATAGAAAAAATTACCTTAAAAGATTTCATCGTCTCTTCACTGCACTGATCTCTGCTCATTGCGAAAACCATCGCTCATTCAGTCACTCACTTCTGTTGACTAGAAATCTTCATATTAATATCATTTAAAGATTTAAAAACTTTATCTACTGTCAACTACGTATACAGGGTGTCTAAGTGCTCTTCTCTGTTTTGATGATTATGTTACAGAGTTGGAGCATCGCAGACATTTTCACAGCCATAATCTGATTACAAACTACTTATATTCATTTTGTTCCAGTAGGTCATTCTCAAATTGTAAAGAAATCACACTTAGCTGGGTAGGTTTTAGATGTCTTTAAGCAGACTGATTGATTTTACCGGTGTGTTTGTTTAACTTGCATTTTACACAACGCCAAGTCGGAGTTAGAATTTTGAGTCAAATATGTTTGTTTCCTTAAAGAAGAGATGTTAAAGTATATTATCAGCAGAAAACTCAATGTCAAAATCCGATTTTTGTCTTTCTTTTGCGCATGTGAAAACTTTTCCAAGGCCAGCAAATATGTTTGAAGGTTCATTATAGGTGCAGTTTGTGACTTTTTAAAAACTGTTCCAGGCCCTGTAACAATCCTTGAATAATCTAATAATCATTGGTGAGCAATGGCCTTTCAAAATACAGTAGTTCCATGCACACCCCATTAACAGAAAACAGTTTCCATTCAGAAAAGTAGAACCACTTTAAAGGCGCAATAGTCATTTTTAAAAATTATTCCTTACTTGTACAAATATGTACAAGATATGTAGAACATGATTTAAAAAAAAACATCAACAACAACAACAATGGATTAAGCCATGGCCCTAGCAGAAATGTGTTAATTGGCTGAGAGAAAATTGTGTGTGTTTGGATATGTATCCTGTCAATCATTTTATAGATGTTCTACAGGCCACAATAGATCCTAGGGCAGAGCTGCATGAACATGGCTGGTAATCATTCCAATGTCGAACAAAACTAACTGTTAGAGACCTAATATTGGAAAAAAAAATACTAATCTTACCTAATGCACCCTTAAAAGCCTATTAAACATCCAAATAACCCCAAAGGAGCCCTTTTGTGGCCATTCATAAAAATACATAAGTGAACGAATGAGTGAAAGAAAGAATGAAAGTTGTTGCCCCCTACTTCTAGTGGCGATAGCTTTATAGACGTCTGCAGGCTTTGAGGCAATTTACTATATTTATTGAGTCAGTTCATCCATCCATCCATCCATTATCTATACCGCTTTATCCGTCTGGGTCGCGGGGAAGCTGGAACCAATCTCAGCAGACTTCGGGCGAGAGGCGGGGTACACCCTGGGCAGGTCGCCAGTCCACCACA
>JAQQZX010000039.1:1673754-1705298 GCA_030068355.1 Notoglanidium maculatum | reverse complement strand
GAGGAAACCAGAGCACCCGGAGGAAACCCACGCATGCACGAGGAGAACATGCAAACTCCACACAGAAAGGCACCCTGGGTGATCCAGGCTGTGAGGCAACAGTGCTAACCACCGCACCACCTGGGTCAGTTCAATTCAATTCAGACAAACAAGCCTGTGGTGAGAGTGCCAAGGAAAAACTCCCTGAGACAACAAGAGGAAGAAACCATGAGATGATCCAGACTCAAAAGGGAAGCCATCCTCCACTGGGTGACACTGGATAGTGCGGTTACAACTAACATACTTCTGTAACTGTAAGCTACAGTTACATAATTCAATAGTTTTAACAGAAGGTCTGTTCTGTCTCAGCTGATTCACTGAGGGAGATTTGAGTGCAAGACTGTTCATGGTAATTTAAGTCCTATGCCATTGTAGCAGAACCGCTATTGTCAACAGCAGTTCAACGCCATCTTCACAGTTCTAGGTGTTGAGACAGTTCATAAGGGGACATTCTCAACAGGAGCAAGTGGTTTTCAAGTAATGACTCCAACTAGGGTGCCCTGGGATATAAAGTGGCAAGCCACTCCACACTCAACAAACCTGAGTGAACAAGTGAGAGTGTGGGGCGACAGCCTCCAATCATCCCAGTTTACAAAAACATTATATGCCTGAGAACCCACCAGATCTCTTTTACCTAATAGAAGGCTATTAACAAAAGGCTTGATCTAACAAATATGCTTTCAGCTTAGAATTAAACACAGAGATTGTGTCTGAGTCCCGAACACTAATTGGAAGGCTATTCCATAACTGAGGGGCTTTGAAAGAGAAACCTCTCCCCTCCTTTCCCCCTGCTGTAACCTTCACTATTCGAGGTACCAATAAATAACCTGCATCTTTTGATCTAAGTAGGCGTGGGAGGGGCATAAAGGACCAGAAGCTTGCTCAGGTACTGTGGTGCGAGATCATTCAGTGCTTTATAGGTCAATAGTAGTATTTTAAAATCAATTCAAAATTTGATTGGGAGCCAGTGCAGTGTAGATAAGACAGGGGTGATGTGCTCATATTTTCTTGTTCTAGTTAGGACTCTCACTGCTGCATTCTGGACTAACTGTAGCTTGTTTCTGCACCTACTGGAATAGCCAGACAGTAAGGCATTACAATAATCTAACCTAGAGGTAACTAAAGCATGAACTAGTTTTTCTGCATCATGCAGTGACATCATATTTCTTATCTTTGCAATATTTCTGAGATGAAGGAAGGCTGTCCTAGTGATATTATCTACATGAGCTTTAAATGAGAGATTGGATTCAATAATTACACCAAGGTCTTTTACTTTGGCACATGGTGAAACAGAAAGGGCATCCAGAGTTACTATGTAATCAGAAAACTTACTTCTAGCTGCATGTGGTCCTAGTACTAGTACTTCTGTCTTATTAGAATTAGGAAGAAGGAAGTTACTAAGCATTCATTGTCTAATGTCCTTTACGCAGTCCTCAATTTTATTAAACTGGTGTCTCTCATCTGGCTTTGTTGAAACATACAACTGTGTGTCATCAGCATAACAGTGGAAGCTAATACCATGTTTACAAATAATAAACTAAATGTTACATTTCATGAATACTATTCCTATGTAAGCATAAGCATAAATGCTGTGCTACAGCCTTTTCTAGAATCTTCGAAATAAAAGGGTGGTTTGATATTGGCCTATAGTTGGACAACTGACTGGGGTCGAGATCAGGTTTTTTAATCATGGCTTTGATAACTGCTGATTTAAAGGATTTGCATAGTGCTGCTTTGTTGATGGAGAGTTGCTGGCAGAGAGTATGAAGGTTTGGACAATGTTTGAATATGTGGGTGACTGTTTTGGTGGAGGTTTAGCAGAATCTGCAGGAGCTGGGGGTGGAGGGGTTGATCCTGTTTTTGTAATCATAGAGAAGGCAGCAATATCCAGATCGGAATTGGGTGATAATGGTGCGGGTTCTGTATGTGAGAGAAGTCTTGTCAGCCAGTGTGGGTGGGGTTCTTTTGAAAAGTTTGCTGGGACCAATTGATTAGAATGATTGAGTGATGAATGCTGTGTCGATGTTTTTGAGAGAGAGTTGATGATGGTATAGTTGATGTTGATGGTGTTGAAGATGTTGGTGTCATTGTGAATCTGTGAACTTAGCGTGTATGCTCAATGAAGAGTTTTATGATATTTTGTACTTGGTTATCTCTTCGAACTATTTGTTCAAGTGGAGGGATGGGCTAAGAGAGATTAGTGAATAATTGGGTGCCCAAAGTATTAATGTGATTTTCAATTGGGAGCACTTTCATTTCTTGATGTAGGTGGTTTATGGGTGCCATTTGGAGATTACCTGTGCAGACCCGCAGAGTGGTATTCTGTAGTGTTTGTAGCTTGGTCTTATTTGCCTGAGACAAAACATGATACCAAGCTGCAGCACTGTATTCAGTCACTGATCGGATAAAGAGTTTGTAGATGATGAGCATCAACTCTTTGTCCTGGCCCCATGTAGTGGCACTGAGTGCTTTGAGTGTGTTTATTCTGCTCTTGACTTTGGCTATAATGTTCTTTGTGTGGTGTGCGAATGCCATTTGGTTGTCGAGGATGTCTGAGGATTATTGTGTGTTGAAGGTTAGTGTTCTTGAGTTGGCTTTTGTTGGCTTGAAAGTTGAATCGATGATGATCAGGTGTAAATAGTGTTGTTGTTGATTTTGTTGTTGAGATGGTCATGTTGTTGTTGGTTGCCCATTTTTGTAGTGTGTTGATGTACGATTGTAGGTTGATTGATGCTGTGTTGATGTTGGTGTGTGGTGATAGTTATGTAGCTAATCAGTTTGAGGGGTTCTGGTGGGATGGTGGCATTTGAATTGAAGATGTTGAATAGGAATGGTGAGAGAACAGCACCTTGTGGCACTTCGATATCGATGTAGCGTGTTTTGCTCCACACATTGTTGAATTTTACTTGTGTAGATATAAGTGAAATATCACTTATATAGATATAAGTGAAATAATTGAAGGTAAATGTTTAGTGATTTGAAAAATGTTAGAAATGATAGAATTGAATTTATTGGAACAATCTTGATTCGATCAAACAATGCCTTTCTTAGACTCAGATTATTTAGCTCTTCTGCTTTCATAGCCCATCTGGCTTAAGGCTTGATGTGTTGAGATGCTTTTCTGCTTATGACGGTTGTACAGAGTAGTTATTTGAGTTACTGTAGCCTTCCGGTCAGCTTGAAAAAAGTTGGTCCATTCTCCTTTGATTCTCCTCTCTCGTCAGCAAGACGTTTTTCATCTTCAGAACTGTCGCTCAGAGTATGTTTTTTTGTTTTCTGCACCATTTTGTGTAAATTCTAGACTACTTGGGCTGTGTGTGAGATTTCTGAAGTACTCTACCAGCATGTTGGATGCCAACAACTAGGCTACAGTCAAAGATGTGTAACATTAACTGAAGCTCACTCTTGACCTGTATCTGCATGAGTTCTATGAATTGCACCTCTGACACATAATTGCTGCCATGGATGTGCAGGTGTTCCTATTAAAGTGGTCAATGAGGGTATGTGCAAAATTATACTGTATATAGGGGCTTGTTTTGTTTGCTTGTTGTGTGTTTATGTGTTTATCTTGTACTTGTTTCACTGCTATCATCCTTTATGACTTATGGTTGTGTTAATGAGATTTTTCGGATTGCTTTTTAACATCTGGCCAGGGAAAACAGATGAAAATCGCCTTCAGGGCTGACTCTGGCTCATTTACAGCTCCGTTGCTGCTGTTGATTAATGCGCGTTGTCCATGAGTTCTAAATGAACAAAAGACAGCAACGAATAAATGTTTTTGTGTAAACATCTGTACATACATTGAAATGTGTATGTGTGATGTGAGGCGTTATATGCGCATAGAGCTATGTAAGACCTCACGGCATCTGGCACGTCTTCCTCATTTCTGAGGGTCTGTGAGTAAAGTGTGACAACTCATCTTGCACTAACACAGTGGAGGAGGCTGAGACGATCTGAGAAAAAGTGGTAACTCACACCACTGTGTTTTGCCTCGGGGCGAGATATACTTCTTTATCCAGCCTCCTTTATCTACTGAAGCACCTGAAATTCATTTAGCGCACTAACAACCTGGGCCGCCGCCGCCGCCGCTGCTGCAGGGAAGCCATTTTAATAAGTAGTAATAACGCCAACAGACAAGACGAGTCATTTTTTTAAAAGAGCGGAACAGAACAATCGTCGTTATCAATAAAGGTAAAAGAAACATAATTAGGAGGGTGGCTTTGGATTAAATATAATTTGTTCCTAAGAAAAGGCACTAGGCTAATTTTGTGTAGTTAAATAGAGAGCAGGGCCGTGCTGGCCGTCATTATTCGTGCTGGTGAAAGGTGTGAAAGGATAAAAACAGAGCTGGAGTACTGCATTAATGCTAAGTTGACTAATATTACAGAACCACTGTACTGTATGCTGTACATCTCTATAAAAAAGCATTGTGAAATCACTAATCTAAGATAAAGGAATCGTTTTCAAACTTGGGAATCATTTATATGTAAATCTGGTGAATTAATATATTTTATTCTTAAGAGTTACAGTGTATGTGGTATTGATTTAAACCTGTCCTGCTTAACTCCTAATCCTGTACAAAAGATCTTCACTTTATATTTATATTGATTTATCTTTGTCGAATAATTTGAATAGTTTGTCTACTGAAGATAATTTTTTGAAAAGTTATTAAATAATTAGATTATTAAATAAATGAAGTTGTCCATGATCAGAGGTGGGAATAAACAAAGCACAATTACAGGTTTGATTTTTGGTAATAATAATAATAATAATTATTATTATTATTATTGTTCTTGTTGTTTGCTTATTTGCTTGTTTGTTTTTATTTATTCACAATTTTACTTTTTTACTTATCCTACCTTGTTGTTCTATCTTGTAGGTGTACAGTTAGTAAGCAAAGCTAGGCTTTGTCCATGCTCAATGTGTCTTATAGGAGTGTAAACCTCAGACATCAGGTTATGACACAGTTTTGATTCTCAAAGGGGTCAGCTCACCCTTCCCAGTATGCAGTGCATTGTTTTTGTTTTGAAAGCATAGGACCGCTACCTACTAACTCTCTGCTAAACCTCCACAAATTCCCTGTTAGTGATCTCTTCCAAACCCATCGCGAACTGTTTCTTCATTCATGTGTCAAAAGTGGGAGCTTTTGTACAAAACATGCCTTATTTTTTCTTTCCTTTGTGGCCACCCATGAGACGGCTGAGGCCTGTTCCAGTCCATTACATACGGAGTAATCATGCGAAAATGGAATAGATTGGTCAAGAGTATTTCAAATATATGTACTTTGACAAACATCTTCTATTTCACTTTACAGTTTAAGATCTATGGCGTAGGATGTGGCTGAATTTTTGCAGACTGTTTTTTGGAATAATGATGGCATTGAAAAGGTGCGGAGGATTCTGGAAAGGGTCAGCCGGCCCCTTTAAGCCAACACTTCAGTTTGGATCAGGAATCTGCTACGATACAATAAGATACAAACTGATCCAAATTTGTTCCAAATCTGGGGTAGGTCTTATATTAATTTATGAATGATTATATTGATGAAGCAGTGATATGATATATAATGAATTATTTTTTTACACACCAGTTGTTTGTCCTTTTTTCTATAATAATCAGTTATCACTGATAGCAGTAGCTGATGTATGATTATTACTTTGACTAATTTCAATCCTTGCCTTTTTAAATCAATATACACTTCAGACATCATAGTGTCCATCAGTCCATCAGTATCAACACGGAGACAGAGAGGCAGAGAGACAGAGGGGCAGACAGGCAGACAGAGAAGCAGGCAGACAGGCAGGCAGGCAGGCAGACAGACAGGCAGGGAGACAGAGAGGCAGAGAGACAGAGAGGCAGACAGGCAGACAGAGAAGCAGGCAGACAGGCAGGCAGGCAGGCAGGCAGGCAGACAGACAGGCAGGGAGACAGAGAGGCAGAGAGACAGAGAGGCAGACAGAGAGGCAGACAGACAGGCAGAAAGCCAGACAGGCAGGCAGGCAGGCAGGCAGGCAGACAGACAGGCAGACAGAGAGCCAGGCAGGGAGACAGAGAGGCAGAGAGACAGAGGGGCAGACAGGCAGACAGAGAAGCAGGCAGACAGGCAGGCAGGCAGGCAGGCAGGCAGGCAGACAGGCAGGCAGGGAGACAGAGAGGCAGAGAGACAGAGAGGCAGACAGGCAGACAGAGAAGCAGACAGACAGACAGGCAGGCAGGCAGACAGACAGGCAGACAGAGAGCCAGGCAGGGAGACAGAGAGGCAGAGAGACAGAGAGGCAGACAGGCAGACAGAGAGGCAGACAGACACACAGACAGACAGACAGACAGACAGAGAGGCAGACCGGCAGGCATGCAGGGAGACAGAGAGGCAGACAGGCAGGCACACAGGCAGACAGACAGAGAGGCAGACAGACAGGCAGGGAGACAGAGAAGGCAGACAGGCAGTCAGACAGACAGGCAGGGAGACAGAGAGGCAAGCAGGAAGACAGACAGGCAGGGAGACAGAGAAGGCAGACAGGCAGATAGACAGTCAAGCAGATAGACAGTCAGGCAGGCAGACAGGCAGGGAGACAGACAGACAGACAGACAGACAGACAGACAGACAGGCAGGCAGGCAGGCAGGCAGACAGACAGGCAGGCAGGCAGACAGGCAGGCAGGCAGGGAGACAGAGACGCAGGCAGGCAGGCAGGCAGGGAGACAGAGACGCAGGCAGGCAGACAGACAGGCAGACAGACAGGCAGACAGGCAGGCAGACAGACAGACAGACAGACAGACCGGCAGGGAGACAGGCAGGCAGGCAGAGAGACAGACAGACAGCCAGACAGCCAGACAGGCAGACAGGCAGGCAGACAGACAGACAGACAGACCGGCAGGGAGACAGACAGGCAGGCAGAGAAACAGACACTACACTGCAAGATAATACAAGTGGATAAGCTTAGCAAAATACCTTGAATATAGTCTGTATAGCTGTGCTGAGAATATGGAATGATCCACCACACAAATAATATCTAGTGGTCTGATATCTGTGTTTCCCTTGATGGATGGAGTAGAATCACTGAATCTATATCTAATATTTTTTACAATGTTTCTTTGCTGACAGGCTGTATGCATAAAAAAATTTGAAAGAATGAGTAAATACACAAAATGTGGTTAAAGTGCATCCATCCAAAGATGTTAAAGATATTAAAGTGCTCTTAATATCAAAATTAGCACTCAGGAACTTTCTGTAACCATCCCTTGGTGTTATGAACACCAATATCATCATATATCTAAAAATATATTTTGAAAAGTTTTAAGGATATTCTTGTTTTAATTTATAGTTCATCACTACTTGGAATACGATTCAGCTTTTTTTTGATGAATCATTCTGTACTAGTCTTCTGCTTGTCCAATTAAATACTTTCTAGAATGTATACATTATGTCCCGCCCCTGGGGGCGTGTCTTGCTTTACAGTTTCAGCTCGTGAGCAGCAAACACGGCTTGTTAGTGTGTTTTTTTACAGATGTGCATTGCAGCCAGGCCATAACCAGTTATAACCTGATACTGAGCTGTTTTTTTCTGGTGTGGCAGAAATCCACTTCTGCAGTTTGTAGCTGAACGCTATTCCTTTCCCAAAAAAAGGTTGGAGTTTATTTATATGGAAGTTTGTGCAAGTGGGTGGTTTTCTGACAAGTTTCGCTATATAAGATTGATATATGTAGAAAGATATTTTTTTATGTTTTTTTTTAAGCTTCTCCATCAGTAAGGGAAGTAATATTTTTATTAAGTAGTAGCCTATGATTGGGGTGCGTCAGATGCATCCTGGTGAAGATCTTGTGGCTCTCGAACATCACGATGTGATGCTGACGATCACTTCGGCTCGGGCTCTAAAAACAGTGAGAAATCCAAAAAGTTTACAAAAAAGTCGTCTTCTCTATTCATGATATTTAGCTAGTTTGCCAAGTTATCTGTTTTGTAAAACAACACGCCGTCACGTTGACTTCCTGTTTGAAAAGGAAAAACGTCGCCGTACAGGATCAAATCACGGCTCTTTCAAGCCATTTCATGATTTTCTTTCTTTTTTAATTAATTTGTTCATTAATAATTTAATATAATCTATAATTTGAGCAACATGGCTGTGCTTTGAAAGAGTGCTAGCATCATTATATCACTGAAATGAAAAAGAAAAGCATGTTTAAAATGTCTTTTATCTTTACTTTACGTACTTATATGCACATTAGTTGTATTAAAGGTGTGTAATAAAAACAAACAAACAAACAAACAAACAAAAAAAACCCACCACAAGTCACTGAAACACTAGCTCTCTAACTAGGTGTAACTCGAGAGTTCTAACTAGATGAATGCTTTTAGATGCAAATGTGACATGCGTGAATAAAGGTCTAGAGGTGAATAGTAAAATGATACTACAGGATGTGTGAGTGTCTGTGTGTGCGTGTGTGTGTGTGTGTGTGTGTGTGTGTGTGTGTGAGAGAGAGTTAGAGAGAGCGAGCGTAGTATCAAATGGAAACGCACAGTGTCCGTCCACTGGCAGTCATTTGTCATTGCCAAGGTCCTGTTGATACAACGCTGCATGGCGAAATCGTGTCTGTGTGATGACCTTTAGGTCGACCCCGAGTGTGAGGTCACGCTGTGGTTGCCATGGTGACTATCTCGCCGATTGCATTACCTCAGCTGCCCGGCATGGGCAGGGTCACAGCGCAGCCTCTGACCTCGCCATGGAGACCAGGCTAAATCTGAACAAAAACAAGAGGAATGAACATGCGTGTGCGCACACACACATACAAAACTTACACGAGTTGCAATATGAGCCTTGAGATAGTGTAGCAAATCTATATCAACTTCATGTTCATTTGTACAGTGAGTACGTCCCTTTTATCGCACACACACACACTAGTCGAAACACACACACTTGGAGAAGGACAATAGGCCAGTGTGTGTGTGTGTGGGGTGTCCGTAGTCTAATGAGCTACATACCAAGTGTGTCAGTCACCTGTGCAGGGGCGAAGTGGGCTAATTTGGGCCCTGTGCTAATTGCCACGGTAACAGCGGGCATCACGTGCGGGTGGCAGCGTGAGAGGGACGGCAGCATGGCAGCGCCGGCCTGCTCACACCAGAGAGGTGTGAAAGAACGAGAGCGGCCAACGCATGGAGACATGCCGCGTGTGGGGAGCAGCCGGCTGCTCGCTCCTTTCCAACAGGCTCCGGCGCGAAAAGGAAACACACAGAAAGCCTTTTGTCTCGTGTTGCGGGATTGTTTCACTCTGATTTATTTATACGAGCTATTATCCTTCCTTCGATGGTGTTACAACCTGGTTGTAATTGTATAACTCACTGTGTAATTACTCCAGTGATGAGGGGGAAAAATTCCCGAAATTCCTCTGCACGATGCACTTTTTCCTTAATGAATAAAATGAAAACTTTATCCGTTTGGAAAACATTTTTTTCTGAATTAATATATTAAAGTTAACCCTTTCATGCCTCAATTGTTTTAAAGCATATCCCTTTTATTTGTTTGTTTTTGTTTTATAGAAATACACATCAATTTTGACATCATTTATATGAACTAGCCCCTGAATGTGAATGCCACAAGTTAAAAAAGGCTAAAATATAATACCTGAAATATCAATAAAGAAACAAACAAACTAACTAACTAACTAACTCTTATAATGTCTTTGTAAAGAAAAAAAGGATTAACGTTCAGGTCCAAAGTAATTCATGTTGAACACTAAATTATTGAAATGATTTGAGTATATGTACTTTCTATTATAGAAATATAATTATTCTATGGCAATTTTATTTCTGAACAAAATAAAGCAATATTTTTGACACGTACATCATTTATACAGATTAGGACTGCTGCAGAATGCAACGAGGTTATTAAAATTCTTTTAAAAAGATCCAAGGTTTTAATATTTTTCTTTAATTTTGTGTGGAAAGTTAGTAAAGACACAGTAGCGGCGTAGACAAAGACACAGAAGAGAACAACAGAAATTACGGGTTAAATTACATTAATGGTCTCAGGTGATTTAGAGACCTTCATGAAATATATTGAAAAAAATAATTGGCCTGAAATTGATGGAACATAATCATGGACTCTGCATGAAAAGGTTCAAATAAAATAATTAAAATAATTGATCAAAATACTTATTTTATAATAAATATTTGATATTTTATGATGAATAAACAACTCCTAGTACCAAGTATCCAAATGTATTAAATCTTAAGTAAATATGAATGACATTTAATTAAAATACAAACTAATATATTTTGAAACATGTAGATTTTTTCTGTGCTTAATGAATTAATATTGAATTATGACTTAATGTAATAAAAATATGCAGTACAAATACAATAGTTCTAAGCAATAAAATGTTTTAATTGGTTCATTTTTTTTGCACTGAATATAAATTTTTGTGCAGCCTAAATTCCTTTCTCATGAATACAAAACTTTTGTATTCATTTTTTTTGTAAATTGTATTTATTCTAATTATTATTTTAGTTATATTTAATTATATAATTTATATTGCATATAATTCTTTTATTTTATTTATGTTAAAAATAGAGCATTTGGCTGTTGTATTTCAGTCCATGTTTTTCAGAACTTTATCTTGAAGGAAAAATAACAAAGAAAAAGAGAAAGAGAAAGTCTTCTTTCAGGGGCAGTGATTAAAAGCGTGCCCTCTGTCAGGTTCATGGCCACCTTGTTCCTTTCCTCTCCCGCGCGCGTCCGCGTTTAACGCGTGAGCGCGCGTTTGCGTGCGTGCGCGCGCCCGGCCGCCCGCCCGCGCCCGCTCGCTCTGCTGTTGCTGCCCTTTGATCCCTGCATTAGTGTTAGTTAAGGGCTCGAGATACACACACACGCGCATATACACACACACACACTCACACACACACACACAGAAGAGAGAGGGGAGAGGAGAGGAGAGCGGCCATAGCCAAGACACGGCGACTACAACAACAGCACCTCCTCCTGCTGTACCGCTCCCAACACACACACACACACACACACACACTCTCGGAGCGAAGCGAAGACGGCCAGGTGCACGCGGAGAGTCCCCCCGCCATCGAGCTCGCTCCCGCGCCACATTTCCATGGCGAAGGACCTTTTCGCTTCTCGCGCCTGAGACCAAGGAGAAGAAGAAGAAGAAGAATGTGAAAGACGAAGAACAAGAAGAAGCAGCAGAAGAAGAAGGGTTTGTTTATTTTTTAAAAATGCCCAGGAGGAAACAGGAGCAACCGAAGCGCCTTCCTTCGCGTGAGTCCGCTTGTTTTTTTCCTCTCTCTCATTTTTTCTTTCTTCCTTTCTTTCCTTTTTTTTTAAGAGGGGGTAAAGAGGTGAAAGCGGAAAAAAAACCCAGGCAGCGGCGCAGCTTTATTTCACTCCCCCCTGGTTTTAAGGTCTGTGTTAGGGCAGCCATGTTGTTCAGCTCTAACGGCTGCTGCCTTTAAACAGCCACATAAAGGTCCCGTTCCGCCTAAAGGTTGCGGCCGTTACGTTAACGCTGTCGTGTGAGTGTGTACGAGTGTGTGTGTGTGTGTGTGTGTGTGTATATGAGTGCGAGTGTGTGTGTGTGTCGCGCTTTTCCGTTAACGCACGCGCCGCGCGCGACGGCGTTTCTGTTTTTATTTAAACCCTATGCGAGTTGTCTTCTTGCGCGCGCGCCACATAGAGAGAGAGAGCGCGAGAGAGAGAAGGGGGAAAGGAAAAGGGAGAAAAAAAGAGAAGGTACCCGAGAAATGAAATGGAGCCGCGATAAAAAACCCAAGGGTCAGTCGGATCAGACGAGCCACACACTCAGGGCTTCCAGCTCTCCGTCCCTCCTCCTCTTCCTCCTGCTGCTGCTTGAGCTACAGCGCTATCTAACGTTAGCACTAACATTTCGCGTCTTCAACACATGCACAACTTTGCTTCGTCTTTACAACTTTTGCTGTATTTAGAGAAAGTTTTTTTTTTTTTTGGTCTCTTTGCATTGCATGAATGCAC
This sequence comes from Notoglanidium maculatum, assembly GCA_030068355.1. Lineage (NCBI taxonomy): Eukaryota > Metazoa > Chordata > Actinopteri > Siluriformes > Auchenoglanididae > Notoglanidium > Notoglanidium maculatum. Next base: position 1,693,277 of record JAQQZX010000039.1, on the reverse strand, counting down.
TGCATTGCATTGTTGCACGCGATCCAATCGATCAGTTTTATCTGGATTTACACAGAAACGCTCATTTCCTTCTGCCTCACGGATTGTGCATGATCGTGTCCTCACCCTGGGCTTATTTCGTGACCCCTCTTGCCCTGATCAACAAGGATGTTGAGATTTATCAGCTGAGGAATTGAGAGGGGGGGAAAAGTGGCGCGCGCTGGCCGCTAGAGAGCGCGTGCAGCTGCCAGACTCTTTATTATGTTGAGTACAAGTCAACAATCTGTGTGTATTTTTGTTATTATCTTTTTTTTTTTAAGTTGCTCCCAAACTCGTCTTTTAGTCAGTAACCTAGGGAACAGTGCACGTGGTCTGTGCTCGAGCTAATAAAGGTTTGTTTGGTGTAGTCTTAAAGGTAGGGTAGGTATTTATTTCAGAAGCATATTTTGTTCTGTTTCTTGAATGAAATGATTTACCTGCCTGCCCACCTGCTCGCACACTGCAAGTGCACTCACTGCTCGTGACTGGAGTCTCCCACAAGGCTAGGCTGACATGCCGCAGACGTGCCGCTAAAGCTAGCGAGCTAGTCGACAGCCGCGAGTGCCGTGAGTCTTGTTTCATTCATTCTGATAATGTTAGGTGTTTTCTGACGTGTAAATGAGACACGAGGTAGTTGGATATGACCGCGACCTGCTACGCTCCTCTCCTCACCGCTCTCTCTCGGAGACCCGTCCCCCGGCGGTGCTCAGGCGGTGCGCGTTCATGCGTCTTTGGAACGAGGGCTGAAGGGAGGGGGTGGGATACTTTCAGAATCTGGTATATTCTTGCTGGTTTCTCCAAAATGACCTACCCTGCCTTTAAAAGACAGATGCAGTCTCGCAGCCAGGTTGCACCTCGTTGACCTCTGCGGTTTCTCTGAAGTGTGACGAAAACACCCGTCCTGTGGCGCTAATCAACAGTAAAATTGTACGACGTTAAGCGCTGTTGAATAGTTGTTGGTCCAACCGCAGCTCAGACAGTAGTTCTGGCCTTGAGACAAAGTCACAGGCTTACATTAACGCACTTGTTTGAAATATTTTATCGTTTCTATACTAACAGCAGAAACCATTTGTGCGGTGGCCCCCGAAAATAATCCAAGAATTTCAATTTAGTTTGGTACGGAAAGCATATACTCGTCGATGTTCTCATTCCTTATTGTTTGATGTGAGGACACAATTATGTAACGATCAGAAAAGGAGTCTCCCGTGTCAGCACTGTCTTCAGGACAGAAAAGTGGGGCTATTTTTTTTTGTCTTTTTACCTTCGAGAGAGAAGAAACGGGTGCAAATAATATAACCTTGGGGGCAAAAACCCTAATGCACCTTCAGTAAATAGGAACACTGGCAAATTGCTGTGGTATGAAAGGAGTAAAACACTTCAGGAGTAAAAAACCCCAGCTTCACACTCGCACCACCCCAGTGGTGATTATTTTTCTGTAACTCCATGTACATGTTCTTTCTAAAGAGCAGCGTGTGAGTGATGTTACTGGAAATGTGACAACCTGATTTATTATTGTTATCTCTCTCTCTCTCTCTTTTTTTTTTTAAGTCACATTTGTGTCTAGACAATAGTGAGCAACGCAACGATCACAGTGAAGGAGAGATCACCACTGATGTGATTGACAAGCTGTCAGAAAGCATTAACGTCCTCGTCCGACTGACCTGACATGAGATCGAGAGAGAACAGCAAAACCAGGGCTTTGTGTGTGTGTGTGTGTGTGTGTGTGTGTGTGTGTGTGTGTTGATTTTTTGTTTAACACTGTTTTTAGCTCCACCAGGGCAGTTATGGTTTTGGTGGTGTTTGTGTGTCTGACTGTAAGCAGGATTGCAGAAACCGATTTCCATGAAAATGGGTGGAATGGTGTAGTATAGGCCAAGGAAAAACCCACTACATTTCGGAGCAGATCCGAGTCACCAGGTGGCTCCACGAATTTAGTTTCACTTCCACTAAGATTGCGAGATACGGCATTTGGAAGTCTGCGCTCACGAATGCTTAAAATCCAGTAGATGGTAGTCAAGTTCACTAGTGACAAAACAGTGCCAATGTAGAAACACAAAGTATATCCAGACGTATAAAGTGGCCGCGGTTGCAACTTTGCATTGTGTAAAATTGTGTGTACTGTAAGTAGACCTTCGACCGATCGGGTTCGAACCGTCGATGACGAGTCACTGCGAGTTCATACGCGGATCCCGCTGTTGCTCATTTATTTCACTTGCGCCCCAATTTAATGTAACTCGGTCGTTCCGTATCGATCATTTGATCTGAGACAAATAAGACTAAACGTTCCGCAAGGACAGAAAAGTAACGGCGCCCTATAAAACGAGGACAGTGCGTCTGTGGTAGTGATGCGCTGCAGTGGCTGAGCTGCATTGCTGGAATATTTAGCACACGCCATGCTTCACGTTTTAGTCGTTATTTTGTCGTGCACGTCACCTTTTATGGAGTTTCGTGGGCATCATTGGATGCGAATCAGCGGCGCTATGAACATGCTGGGTTTTTTTTTTACTCATTATTCCGCCAGGAACTGTCCTGATCGGAGAAGATCTCCGACATGCAGCTCTGATACGCTCCACGTCCATTCAGGAACTTTCTGAACAGGACTCAGTTGGAGCTTTAGTCCTCATCTGACATCGTTTCCTCGAAGCTCGAACGAAGAAGCAGTGTGTTGACCTGACTTCCCAGAATGCTTTGAGGGCCGTGGCATCAGCGGGGGTCGTTAGGGAGCTCCTGAGTGCAGAGAGCCGCGGGGCAGGAGGAGAGGAGCACGCGATACTTCTGCACTTCCGCCAACAAGCTGACTTTTTAACAAACAAGCTTCCTCTCAGGTGTCTTGACTGTGCTGTCGGAAACCCCGGAGTTTCATTTACTCCGAGCTTTTCTCAAGGAGGCGAGGATAAGAGCGGGCTCCGAGCGATAACCAATAAAGTAGAGCGGAGGGGCGATACGAGGGGATTCTGTGAGGTTTTTGAAAAGCTAACACGAGTGATATGACGAGATATTAATATGACGTTATATCATCAGGAGCCACTTTACCATTTACCATATTTGATTAGGGCTGAGCAGCATGAGGATATAACACTGATATTGTGATAAATTAGTATTCACCACAGCACACTTGGCTGATATATTGGGCATGATATCTTTTTAAAATTGTGAAAAAAAAAAAAAAATGTAAAAAAATATATTTTATAATAGAGATTGATGCAGCTGAGTTTATACTGAATTTGAAAAATTGCTAAAGTGTTGGACAAATGAATTTCAAAAAATATTTTCCAGAACTTTTCATATTATTATTTTAGACGTTTAAATAAAAGTATCAACGTTTGCATTAAAAAAAAGCAACACTACTGTTTTACTGCTACTTTGTTGGGACACGTAAATATCGTGATTACATTTTTATGACGTGTATCACGGAAAGCATCGCGACATGATATTTTTGTCCTATCGCTGCAGCCCTAAATGATTGTTAGAATTTATGCAAATAGGAATGCAAATCTAAAATGCCATGACGCGTTCTGCGTATTGCAAAAATATCATAAGTATCAGGGTATGATGTTCTTGGCCATATTGCTTCTCCCATTGCTAGCTCCAAATGTTTAATAAAAGTTTTACAAAGGTAGAGCCAACATGACCTTGAACTCTTTCTCTCTCTCTCTCTCTCTCTCTCTCTCTCTCTCTCTCTCTCTCTCTCTCTCTCTCTCTCTCTCTCGCGCATTTTTAACTAGTTCTCTAGCTGCATGAAGAAAATCTTCCATATCAGAATATTTCTCAGTTAACTCTTATTCAAAATCTTCTCCACTTCCAAAGACGGTTTCATAAAGCTTTCCCTCGCTCCTCGACATTTTTATCTCGGTAAATGAGAGCGCACCGATGTTCGACTCCGTTTCCTGTGAAAAGTGTGCACGAGGGCACCGGGGCCAAGGTGAGGTCACGCGCCCCGCTCTTTTCACGGTTAAATATAAAACCTCTAGCTCAAGGGCCACGTCGAATCCCGCAGGGCCCGAAACCAGTCGGCTTTCATAACCTCGGCGCGTATTAATGTCGGATAATTCATTCCCTTTGATCAGGCCTCGGGGTCAGAGTTCACGGAGCTTCAGAAGTGAACGAAGAGTCTTAAATGCTTAGCGTTTATTAAGATATTTCTGAAAGCTCTGCACCAAGCCACAGAGGTTGAATAAGGTTACTACTTTTTTTTCTTTCTCCCTCTCTCTCTCTCTCTATCTCTCTTTCTCTACTGTTCTTTGTCTCAGTTGAAGGCCTCCATTTTGTGGAAAAGCGCAGCCCGTATCATTCTTACACCCTGACCTTTGCCATCAGCTAAAATGTCTCCCTATGGGGAGAGCTCTACCCTTCTCCTGCGCCCTCCTGAGCTTCGAGGCCATCTGCATTTTGCAAATGGAGGAACCAGCAGAGCGTTACAGGGATGCTGTATTATTAGCGAACTGACGGCAGAGTGGAACGAGCGTGTGAGTGTGCGCGCGCGAGTGAGTGAGTGAGTGAGTGAGTAGCTCGGTACCTTACTGTAATGGTGGGTCACTGGCGCTCTTCCACTCCTCTATGATTATAATGACCTTGGCTGGGGTAGGGCTCGAAAACATTGGATTAAGAGGAGAGGAAAATGAGGGGAGGTTTCCATTTCGCTCTTGGCATCCGATTTGTTGGGAATATCTGCCAAGAAACCCCCTCCTCCTCCTCCGCCACCACCACTACCTCCTCCTTTTATCCCTCCACCAAACCGATCTCTCTCTTTCTCTCTCTCTCTGTCTGTCAGTGTCTCGCGCTCTCTCTCTCTCTCTCTCTCTCTCTCTCTCCCAGTTCAGCTCAAGCGAATAATGATACACAGGCTTTCACTTAGAAAAGAATTAAAGGGCAAATGCGAAAAGGGGCGGCGGACGCTCTCCTGAACGGGCGCTCTCACACAGGAGAGCTCGAGCCACGCACAACCAACCAGAACGTTTAGATTAATCTGGCGCGCTGGACCGCCTGGCTTTCATCACAGGTATAGTCTTAAAGGCTCCACTCTGACTTGTAATTAAAGAGAGAGGCGAGGCGAGCCGAACGGCGGAGGAGGAAAAACGGCTCATCAGGAGGCATTAATACCGACTTCATACAGCGACCGAACAAAATGACTGGCATTCTGCTCGCTTCAGAGGAGAAACGAATGATCTCAGGGGTTCGGCGGCGGAGAGGCGCGGACTGAACACCGTAATCAAGACTTTAACCCTGAAAATAAGTTTGGGTGTAAGATTGAGGAGGGGCATACTAATTACACAGAGTAACTATTATTAATTGTAAAAACTAAAATGTGTATTCTATTAACTGTATCAGAGACACACACCCCTACATCAGACCATACCATGTCGCATCCCTGAGAACGTCCTGAAGACGTTCCTGAGACGGGAAACTACAAAGCACGGACACCGGAGACTCCTTCCACAAATGTTAACTCAACACCTCCTCAGAGAGATCTTCAGAAATGGATATTATCCTTTTGATCGTTTGCGTACGTGTTGCTTGAACATAACGATCCCGTTACCAGCGTGCGAGAGTTAACTTGTGTTACGCAGCTAAGATCTGTGCAGCGTCACCGTCTCGCTGTACAGTACACACGCGCGTCGAGCCCCTCAGCCGCCTCACATCTGTTCTCGTTTCTTTTGCTTACAGTGGAGCAGTTTTCCATGTTTGTGTAAGTCGGGGCCTTGAGATTATTTTAGGCCCGGAGCACGGTTTGTTAAACGTTTTGCGGCTGAAAGACAGGAAGCGGCGAGGTCATATAGACGACGCATTATAGAAACCACTTGACAGACCAAGACGCCATAAATAACTTGAAGTCTGCCTCTTTAAAAACACAGATTTCGCGGGAGTCGTCCACCCACCTCGCCATCAAAGAGCGCAGTCGAGTCAGCACGGCCGCCGGGTCGCATTACCTCAGGATGTAACGCCACAGCCTGGCGTTTGACACGGAACAAAAAAACAAGCCGCACACACACAGACCACCAAAGCCCAGTACCCGGACGGGGGAACGATTTTCCGCATGTCGACAAGTCGCCGTCCTTTGGCTAGCGACGGCTCCGGACGGAGTAATAACCATCTCGCAGGGCTTGTGCTGGCACGGCTTCATAAAGAACACGGAGAGAGAGTGAGGGGAGAGAGCTGGACGGCCTGGAGGTGCTTTCCTCTGCTGTTGTACCACACAGGCACGTCCAGGCCCTGCGGTACGGCCTTTAACGGCCCGCTAACGCTAACCAATGACCTCGTACGGCCAAGAAAGACAAGGGACATGATTTATTAGTGAGCAGACTTTGGCCATCTCAGAGGAGAGGAGGAGAAATGAGGGAATGCGAGAGAGAGAGAGTGAGAGGTTGCTATTACTTCAGGATTGTTACTCTGTGACAGCATGTGCTTCCTGTCCAACCTGGACAACTTAATGGATTTACAGCAGTGTTGCCCAGAGGGTTTTTTGTCCCCCTCCCCGTTTAACACTTTGAAATGGCCCCCAGGTTGTGAGGTTTGCTTGTCACCTGTAGTGAAATAAACCACTAGGCACCCCCAACCCCCCCAACCGGCAGCACATGTAATACTACGGCAAGCAGCTGGTTTGAAAAAGCACCGCTGTCGGCGTCGGCGCTCACTTCCTAAACATCACGAGCATGTTGAGTGACAGACACGTTTTTTTTTTCTTCAAAAATCACTTTCCTAATCCTGATGCAGCTTGGGCCCCAGTGAGAAAAAGCAACATGGAAGACAAGGTGCTGGTAATACTGGTGTAACATGCGTCAGGGGGAGTGTTGTGTACGCGTAGTCGCAGTCTGTTAAAAATCCTTTTAGTGATTTCCAGCCCTCTAGTTTGAGTCGCAGGGCTCAGTTCACACCTGCTGTCAGCATCTGCCTCAAGTCACCCCATCACAACGCATCTCCGAGACACATCAGACCCCTTTCACACTTGCGCCGAGGTCCATTCAAACTCTGAGGTTGGAATTTCCCTGTCGAAATTTCCAATTTCCGACCTCCGGGCGTTCCAGGTGGCACGGAAACAAAAAACATGGCTGACCGGGATAAACTGGTGGCGAGTGTTCAGACAGAAAAAATGACGCATGAGGTAACACGCATTCCATTCCAAGTCCGAAGTGGGAATTTCCCAGAGAAGATTGTTTACCGTAACCAGCTACCTGAAAATGTTTATCAATTTGTTTGCAGAACAGAGCTTTCTATGTGGAATATCCTTTCAGTTGATGGTGTATCGTTTACCCCGAGCGCCTCCATGGGCTTGTTGCGTTGCGTGACGTCAGACAACTGCTCCCGCATGTAGACGGATTTGCCCCGAGCGTACCAGCAGGAACTCCAACGTCCCATCGTCATTTTTCTACCAGGAGGTCGGAAAATCCCGACTTCCGCGTCGTCTCCGTGACTCCTACAGCACAAGCGTGTTTCTAGCAGGCGTCTTGTCCTGCAAACCCGGTCGTGTTAATCAGAAATGCCGACACGATTACCGAATCATCGGGTACGTGTGAACCTGTGTGGATTTGTATCCCAGTCAGCCCCGTCAGGCCGCAGGATCGCTCTTCAGTTCGCGGCTCTGGATGAAGTCACCGTGTACAGTAGGTGATGTAAACCACGGCAACTACATTTTCAACAGACTTCCAACACATCCATCATTCTGCGTTTTATAAAAGCTCCCGTGTTCATAAAATGCTTTCCTTTATATCTCGTCTCCAGCATTTTTTCATCATTTACATTTACAGCATTTAGCGGATGCCCTAGAGTGAAGAGCTTTTTAGTCTTCATCAAAAACATCCACAAAAACACAATATAAGCTCACTTGAAAAACAGATTAGCACTTGAGCACATGGCAATTTAACATTTTCATGAGATTTTTTTTTTTTTTTTTTTTTTTTTTTTTTTTTGGTGGTTTTCTGGAACGTGGCGCACACGTGATCATTACCTCAAAAGAATATCATGCCGTGTCCCTTTCTTTCCGGAAAAAAAATCTAGTAAAACAGAAACTTTTAATCGTTTTCTGTCGTCAGACAAATTCTTTAACAGAAAACAGGAAAGTGGTGTCATTGCTTTTCAGAAAAATAAAAGAAACATTTCTTTCTTTTTCTTTCTTACATTTTTTTTTTTTTTTTTTTGCAAAGGATCCCTAGATTTATGACCTGTAAAAACGGGGATATTTCATCATGGAGCACAAAAATATGCGCATACTAAAAAATCGCATGAAAACAGAATATCGTTGCTTGCACACATGATCGTTTTTTTTTATTCCAGAAAACCTGAAAGTAAGAGTCATGCACGTGAGTGTATTAGACAGGGTTGGAATTTGATTCCGGTTTTTATCCAGTTCCCTTTTAATTCCAAAATGGTTACCAAAAAAAGGCGGATGATCACAAACGTCTCGATAACAAGACATAACTTTTGACTGTTTACATCTTCAATTAAAGCATGTTGACTGCGTTATTGCGTTGAAGAGGCTTTTATATATACAACATGTTATGATATGAATTTTTTTCATATCCACAGGGTGAGCCACAGGGACATTTATTTTTAGTGTGTTATATAGCCATGAGCCAACTGACATGGTAGTTTGCAGATATGTAGTCTTTGCTTGTGTGACAAAAGAATTTTCTGATGAAAGAACCGATAAAATTACCATAGTGCCTAACCCCATTATCAATACTGATTGAAATGTGTGGGGTTGTTTTTTTTTTGTTTTTGTTTTTTTTTTACGAATACTTGGCATTTTGGATCGAGTTCTACCCAAAACCCGGTTCCCGACCCTCGCATTACACCCTGTCCTTTTCTTTCAGGGGGAAAAAAACAAACCCCAAATCGTGCGAACAGCAAACTTTCTGATTTCTTTCCTTTTTACATGCGCTCAAGACATTTCTCCTGGCATGTTCGCCTCAGCGGTGCCGCAGATTTACGACACGTAGAAACCGACATATTTCAACACAGATCACAAAGAGACGTCCGTTATCAATCGTTTAATAAAGTTGCGTGTTGAAGTTTCCATACTCTTCCAACTCGCGTTGCGTGCACATCCCTTGCGTACATACTACGAATGATTTACGGGTAAATCCATTTGTATCCGGCTCGCTAAATAAAACGAGGCGCCGCGTCGTTAAATAAAACGAGATGGATAACGGAGCTGATCAGAAGTAACAGCGATATCATGGCTCCAGTATGAGCATCGCTTCTTTTTCCCAACACATCCAGCGCCGTGAGTGTACAAGAACACCTGGTGTGAAAGAAACCCTTGGAGACGCCTAAGAGCTGCTTTCGGAGGATCGCGGTAGAGCTCGGCTCCGTCCCAAACGCTACAATTCATGTCTAGTGTTGTGTCAACGATACACAAAACACGGGTCAAGAGATGAAGTACAGGGAACTGTTGAGAAACGATGATTAAGGCCTGGGCTGCATCTAAATATACATTTCCTTCTTAACCATATAGCGCAGGCCTTTTGTCCTGGTGGAGAAATGATCTTCACTGAATACAAGCTCTGTTGGAGTGGAGAAAAACAACACTAGTCCGGTTTAACATGTCTGTATTTCCTTGTCATTCGATACGTTAGAGGGATGAAGGCTTTTGATAAAAATAGCATTTTGTAATTACGTTGCTGCACACATTATGCAATTCTGTTGTACATCACAGGATCGCGCTGCTTTTGTTTAAATCCGGGAGCTTAATTCTCCTACCATGGGGATTTCCCCGGGAAAAGCATAATCTGCTTCAGATCTCACGTGCGAGTGTCAGGTCTCCACCATGCAGCACGGGGAAGCGGAGGCACGTTAATGAGTCTAACTGGCGTGTTAGCAGCTCGGCTCCGGGCCCTTTTTTTTCCCGAGCCGCGGTCCGTTTATGACCGAGAAGATTGAAAGTGCCAGCGGAGAATACAGACTCTGAGCGCCGGCACGTTTCAAGGGAGGCGATATATCAAGCGGCGAGAGCCGAGGCGTTTGGCCGCCTTACAAAAAGCGAGGAGTTATGTCCACGATGTGGAGTCATGTCCGAGAGAGCCATCGCCGCCATCGAGTTTGATTTACGGCCTTAAAACTGCAGGTGTTCACCTGAAAAGCAGACGTCCCCCCCGTCCTTCTTGCCGACATGCTGACGACACCATGGCATGTCTGCGTTTCCATGCCCTTGATACCGGAGTCTGGCATTCTTCTAGTCATGGTCTACACGGACAGGGCTGGATTAATGCCCCTAGCAACACGATTTCAAGTCTTCAAACTAATTAGTGATGCTACAGATTTGTCATTCAATAAGCGTTTACCAATCGCAGACCGAAGAATAACATCTCAAATGAAGGACCATCAAAGCATGCGGTTTGTAACAGGATAGATTTCCTCGGCGATGCTCGGCAAGATCGGATCTTTTTGTTTATAACTTTATGCGAACACGAGCGAACCTCGATTAGGCTTTTCAGTGTTAGTAACGTGTTAATTAAATTAGGCCAATTGGAGCCTGCCTTCCTTTTCACAGCACTGAGTGTAGATCACGATCCTGTCGATCATACTGCAGCCACTCCGCTAATTCGCACTCCTTTCAGACGTGAGGTAGAAGTACGGCATTATCACACGAGCCGGTGTGCTGGAACGATATCATCATCTCTACAGCGATGTTTATCACCGGTTATATTAGATCTCCAGACCTGACAGTCTTTGTGCTTGGCGTAGGAGCGTCACATAAACATCAGCGTGCGCTTGTACGAGTTATTACTCAAAAATCTGCCGAAAGAGTCCTCTTTTTCTCCTTAGTGAAAGGAGACAAGCAAATCAGCACATGATCTACGCAGGTGTTTTGAGCGCGCGCGTCCTGGAAGCCCCGCCCACTTTTTTCAGGCTAGAAAAAAACCCTCCAGCTGAGGTTCCGTGATTCACGCAGTTCCCAGCTGCACATCTGATGTTATTATTATTGCACACTCCTGTATTCTCTACCATGATGGTGGGAATGCTCGTTTTCCTGTCTTCTGGTCTACACTAAAGCTCGACGCGGTTTTGCTCACGTAAGCAGGAAAGAAGGGCTTTAGTTTCTGTGCTCGGGGTCAAAGAGGAGCCGATGTAAGACGACTCGTATCAAATTATACAGCCGCTTGGAATCGGCTTCAGAAGAATTCTTCGGTTCGCAGTGGAACAGTAAGAGGCTAGTTACGAAAACCGGTCGATCCCGAGCATCATCGTGCCCCCGGATCCCGAGTCCAAGTTGATCAAAGGCACGGCCCATCGCCGACGTCGGTAAGTGAACGGTTCTGGAGTCCGTGCCGGAGAAATTGGAATTTCTAGCATTTGTGCTCACAGACTTGAGAGCTGATTCAGTAACGGTGGCGAGAACAAGCCTGTAACGCAGGGCCGCGTTTTCCTCAGGATGACGCTCATCACGAATGCAGCGAAACCAGTCATAAATTGTTTAAGCGAAGTAAAGAGAAGGGGTCAAGCGATGGCTGCGCGCGTCGATCCAGCTGCACTCGCGAGGCAGTTATTTAGCTGGTCAGCCTATTAATGTGATAATAGCTTCATTAAATATTAAAATCAGTTCCGAACATTTCACCGCTGGCTATCGGATCAAACCGTGGCTCGCAAACCGGGGATTATTGTAAACCCCCAGTTATGTAAATATCCAGTCGTGTGCTTGTAGATTATATATAATACAGGTATAAGAATGTAACAGTCATTGAGATGGGTTTAGTTGGAGAGGTCACTGTGTTATTCATTTTATTTTTCAGAAGAAGTATGAGCGCATGTTTTTTGACACTTGTCTGTACCGATACGATCAGTCAGGGTCGTCACGCAACATTTTATTTCTCTCTGTTTGTCTCTGTGGTTTAAATAGCGGCCATGAAACGTTTTCATGCATTTACATTACCAGGCTTGGTGTTTAGGTTTTTTTTAATTTTTATTTTTATTTATTTATTTATTTATTTTATAAATGATGGTGTGGTGATTTAGTGCATTAAAGCTAAGTGCATTACCAGTTCCGTTGGCTGCCTTGGTACAACGTGAAGAAAATGAAGTTTTATTAGCTTCATGTTGTCTGCATCGTAATCCCTTATCGCCAGTGACCGATAGCAGCTGATCAAAAGCAACATACCGAGTAAGACTGTTCTTTTCGCTCACTAGGACTTTTTTTTTCTCTCTCGCTTAAGACGCATACACGCAGGAGGCGAGACCTGGAAATGTCGGTGAGATCTGGCGACTTGTAGCGGTGACGGGTGAAATAACCGCTGACGGCGTGACGTGGGCGTGTCTCGAGTTAACCTGCTCTCGAGCGCGAGACGAACCAATAACGGGGAAAGATATCATCTTTAAGGAGTAAGGAGACTGCCTCCGCGACTCGCATCAGAATGGAAGAGCAGGGCCTTCTCCAACTATCCCGGATTATACCATCATTTTATAGGCTTGTTATTTTGTAACATGAGTGTTGATTTAGCGTATTTGAGCTAAGTGCATTAGCTCACTACGGATGGAGTAGGGCTGCTGCAGGTTTGGTTCCACTTCTGAAAAGCGTTTCTGTACAACTGTAAGTTTTCTTCTCTTCCTTGCATCGTGATACCTTGTTGCGAGAGACCGATCGTAGCTGATTACCAGGGGCGCGGTACTGCTTTCACTCCTGCGTAAGCGGCATAAACAAGAGGCGATGTGCCGCGCGCGACCGTGAAATTCAGCGGCAAGTGAAATAACCCCTGCCGACGAAGGTGGGCGTGTACCCCAAGTATGTGTGTGCCGCAAAGGATAACGCGGACTGACCGATTACACCAGCACCGAGTTTATCGTAAGGACATAACATCCACGACTTGCGTCAAAATGGAAGAGCAGCGCGTCACGTTTGAGACGTTTTATCAGGTTACTCGTATCGTACGGAGACGCCGTAGTTCCTCCACTGAGAGCAGTTTGCAATCCGCTTCGACTTGATCATGGAATACATCCAGAGTTCATGGATTTGCTTGTCAGAGAGATCGTGTTCACTAGGGTTACATCACACAGGGTCACGTGGTATCACACGTGGGTTTCAGACCGAAAACCTGATCCCAGTGCTCGTCGCAGTGCCTCCCCGTTTGTTGTTCAATCCAATCTGGCAACCCGGATTTCTCCATAATCAATCATCTACGGGGTCTGTTCCTAATTTTCTAGGTTTGACCTGAAGGAATCCTAAATCATGTGCACATCTCAGATATAGATGTTACATAAACGTTATTCAAAGTGGTAGAAAAGAGGGAGTCAGTTTCTCCCTCTTAAATCCAGCTCCGAATAAAACCCTCGCTCGTATAAGTCGGCAGAAGCGCTCGTTCCTTTAACTGCCGTGCTTTCAGTCCTCCGTCTCGTACGGTTCCAACTTCCTGAAAAGATTAGGGTGCCCGAGACCTTTGCACAGAACTGGAGGTGTTATGAAAGTGAAGAGAAACAAAAGCAGAAGAGATCACGTTTAGTAAGTAGGCAGATATTTCATACCGATGCACACTGGGAGCAACACATTTCAAGGGAAAAAAAAACGGTTGCTCTTTTTTTTTTTAAATGAACTGCGATAGCCTGCTGCCCTTCTTGGCTTTTTTTTTTTCCTGCAAAGATGTAATGGATTTAAGATTAGCGCATTAGGGAGAGGAAAAGGATAAATGAGTAAGACGTATTCCCGACCGGTCTGTTTGTGACACGGACGCACTGTTGTCGTCGCACCCCCCCCCATGTTTGTGCAGCAGATCGGGTGATCTGATTGGTCGGCAGGATTAAGAACCGCTAGCTAGACTGATCTAGATGGTGCTTGGATCTCGTGGAACGTCGTTCGCGCCTCTATAAGGCAGAAGAGAGGTTTTTTCGATATTATAGAAAATATAGTAATAAATGTAAAAGTAAAATCCACACAACGAGGGAGAAACTGGTCTACTCGCTCGCCATCGTCATTGATTTATTTAAACAAATAATCTTCATTTATTTCGGTCTACACATTCCCGATAAAAAGGTTAAAATTCCACGAGTGTTTAGTTCGAGTTCACCGCAGGATGTAAAGTAAATAAACCAGCTTTAACACACCGGCACTTGCTTCCAGAGAGCCATGTCGATGCTGCTAATCCTCCCTGCCACCTGATCAGTGTACAGCGCGCGCGCGTGTGTGTGTGTGTGTGTGCGTGCGTGCGTGCGTGCGTGCGTGAGGACGAGTGCGCTGTGCGCATTTCAGGCCTCCCGCCTCATCCCGCCTCAGCTCCACGGCACTGGAAGTCTCCGTGACACGAGCCTGCTTTGTTTTTTCCAGCGAGGACGTTTCAGCCTCGTAGCGACTCGGGCTCAAACACAGCCTTCGATTTGAGTGATGCCTCAATTCAGCTTCGAGGTCAATATGAAATGTCAGCCTTCTCCTCCTGCCAAAGGCACAGCCACGGTTGTCATAGTGATCATTACTCTACTTTTTTTTTTTCTTTCTTTCTTTTTTTTTTTTTCCTTCAATGATTTGTCGAGGGGATAGTGCAGCACGAGTCCTACACACCTGGCCCTATCCCCACACACACACACACACACACACACACACACGCACCACAAGGATATAAAAGGATGGAGTGGAGTACAGGAGACGAAAATAACTCGCACTCCAGCATCCTCCTTTGGCACGACGGGTTTTTCGGTGTATTTCAGCGGCGTTATCTGGCTCACGTGTCCGTCGGCTCGGAGGAAGCCGAGATGGGTATCGGTGTGACAGAGAGAACAATGCGACGGTAACTATGGGCTGCCCTGGCCACCGTTTAACATGGAGATTGGAAAAGGAATCAGCGCACTGTCCTCCTGGACCTGCATGTAAATGAGGAGTCTCTCTCTCTCCGTCCGTCTCCCTCCCTAGTCCTTCCTCTCTAATGGTTGAGAAGCTGCCCTCCCTCTTTCCTGATTAGTGTCCCTGGTTTTGAGTGACAGGCTCGCGTCCAGGAAGCTAGCGCCTCAGGCTGCACTGCCAGCTGCTGTCAAACCAATATCACTATAAAAAAGAAAAACAGAAGACACCAGCGCCTTTTCTATTCTTTCTTTTTTCCAGAGTCCTACCTCCCCTGCACTCTCCCTCCCTCTCCTCCCTCGTTCTCCCTCTCTATGGGTGGCTGTGCTCTGGTTTGGACGTGTTAGCAGGACGGAGCGTGATTTACAGTAGCTGGACAGCTTCCCTGGCAGCGCTAACCCGTCCCTGCCCGGGTAGGCGGCCACGGCGCCGGAGCAAATGCCCGTTGTGCCACGAGCGTCACAACACCTACTCCTACCCACCCCTGCTTCCTGTCCCTCCGCTGCTCACACTGCTACTTTTATCTCTCTGGCAAACACACACACACACACACACACACCACTCGGAGCCATCCTTCTGTTTCTATTTTGTTTGGGTTTTATAGTGATTCATCTAAAAGCCTAATCCGTCCTCCTCGCTCTGTATCTCTACACGAGGCCCCGCACTCATCAGTTAGAGCTCCAAAGGTAAATCTGAGATGATTAATTCTCAACTGACTCTTTTTTTTTTTTTTTTTGTTGTTGTATGTATGCTTGTGTGTGGTCTAAAAGATTTAAACGGACGAGCGAAAGGGCGGTTCATCTGCAAAGAGGAATTTCAGAAATCTCCGGGCCAAAGGCGCCTCGTTCTCTTCCAAGAGCACTTTCACCTCTGGCACGGAGCCGGGCGTGCCCGCAGAGCGCCGAGGCCATGCTGGAAATACACAGATGGTAATATGTAGTACACCTCGCTATGACATGGCCGCCATTATATATAGCAAGGGCCGTGCTGCGAGCGAGGCCTCCTTCCAGCACCGTGAAGGCATCGCACACCGAGCGCGCTTACAGCTGCTTTACATTTCAGATGGATTTGTTGTCAGCCGGTAGAGCTCAAACCTGGAACACACTCCCGCTCGGACCACAAACCGCAGCTGGAGGAATATTTGAGTAGTACGGTTACTCTCAGGGAGGGGAAAAAAAAGTGTTTTTGTTTTTAATTGTGCCTTTGCACAAGTGAGGTGGAAATCTGTAGCTTTATAACAGCTACAAAACAAACATAAAGCCTTGGCATTCGACATCCAACTTCAAACAAATGAAGACATTTCTCTCGTATAAGTTGCGAGTTTTTAATCTTGCACACGAATACAGCAGGTAAAGAGGAGAAAACCAGCTCGGTGGCCGCCGAAGTTCCCGGACACGCGCCAAGGGTGCCAATACTTTGATCGTTAACGGGACTGCAACGTGCAAAAAAATGGGTTTCCCGTACACTCCACGATTATCGTTATTGTACGAACTCGAATAAGAGCCAGCGTCTCGTCTCCGCTCTGCAGCGCCAGGTCGACCGCGATCACATGACCGTGCGGCGCAAACGTCCGAGCCCGGCGAGAACACGACCCGTTAGAAACTCACGTGTGGAAAAACCTCACGTGTCCCCCTGAGAAACTAGTCTAGAATACGGCGTCTATATATGAAATAAAATAAATGTATTTAAATAAACCGTTTTATTTATTTAAGAAAATTCGAAGTGAAAAGGAGAGAAAAAAATGTAAAAACGAACAGTACAGTTTTAAAGATTAAGAACTCGGGTCGGGCATCGCGGTTCCCCCGAAACTCGGGTCCAAATTAGAACCGAATCCAATATGGCAAGTTCTGGGCACCTGTAAAAAAATAGATTCCAGTTCTGCGATAATTCTTTATTATCGCAAACAAAGGCTACAAATCTGCAAGGAAGTACATAAAGAGTTGTACAGGTCCTGCGGAAGGCGTTATAACGAGTCCGTAAATTCTTCCGGCTCACTTTCTGACTCTGAACGTGGCTCTGACGACGTCTTGTTTCCGAGTGCAGCCGATCTCGCCAGGTGTGCTGATCCACAGATCTCTTTACGGGGCAGCGCCGATGGCCGAATAGGTTTGCAGATTTCTCAGAGAGCGAATCATGCAAACGGTACGCTCGCGCGGCTCGAGGGTCCGCGGCGTCATTCCTAGCGTAGTCGGAGAAGCACGTCTGTTACGAAGTCACAGGAAGGCCCCTTGGCCACAACGGTGTGGAAGATGGACCACGGTAAACACTCATGTTCGCTTTTGTTATCTCTTACCTTTCTGGAATCATTTTGTAAATCGGGGGGAAAAAAGAGTGAATTTGTTCCTGATCACACCTTTATTTAGAAAGAACAAAACGAGAAGACACTTTGTTATGGCCGAAACTCGTATGTAGTGCAATACAAGCAGATGCACAAGTTGTGATGTTTCCTGTCTGGACTGCTGGACTTTCTTACGATCATTCTCACGTTTGTCTTCTCCTCATCAAGCTGGACTGATTTAAAGCTCCCCACTAAAGCGCCAGCGTTGCTCCATATTTGTCTCCACCAATCTGGACTCTCTGGTCTTCTTGCGAGACCGACCTGATTGTGAGAGTTCCCCAATTAACAGGATCCCCTCCCTCCCGCTGAGCTCCGTTAGTCACTCGAGACAGCGTGAGACCCGGCTGTGTGTGTGTGTGAGAGAGAGAGAGAGAGAGAGATTCCCGCCATTTTCTCAACCGTGTGCTAATAAGGCAGCGCTGACCGCCAGGCGCGCTAATTAGCATAGCTCTCGGCCATGGCACCACCCAGCCTGGACACTTCATTACCACCGACCACTCCTCATCCTCCTCCATCCCTGAACCCGCCCTCTCGCCCTTCGCTCTACTGGCTCTCTCACTAACAGTACTCACTCCCAGCATGCACCTCGAGTGCCAGGAAATGGCTGCCAAAAGGGTGCCAATTAGTTTGGCTTTTGGGTTTCGCTGCCTTGAGCATTACTCCAGCGTGAGTCCGCCGTTCTCCCCTCCGAGTCCTGGAAGGCCACAGCACCGCACACTCCACCGTCTTCACCTGAGATCATTCACACGCGCTAATTAGTCCTTCGGTGTAGGCGCGTGTTGACGTGCAGCTCTCGTTGCGGCCAGCACGACGTTGATCTTGTCACAAAATTGAAAAGTGACTCGATGAACACAACGTTGGATCCAAGCGCGCAGGTGATTTATAGCTCCGCTAACACGAAGCTGAGGAGCTTTCCGTCGATTCCTATTCCGGTTCTTATCCATTCCCCTGTTTTGATTCCAACGTGGTGGGAAAAAAAAAAGAGGTCAGATGTTTAGATAACCAAAATATCTTCATTCTTTTAAAGTAAATAATTACTTACTAGTCTTTGCTTTCAATAATAGAGGGTCCTCATGTTCAAGCGGAACCGAAATTCGAATTTAGTTTTGCTACCAGACCTTATAGCCAAGTCGTGTTTATAGCTACATATGTATTTTTTTTTTTTCATGTATTGCTTCAAGTGTTCAGCTTAATAGATTTTATAGAAAAAAAATCACATAGGTAAGCAAAAGCGGTGTGGTGCCACTTGGTACACTTCCTGTGGCTAGCGTGGTGTTAACATTGAAACCATGGCAACTGGAAGTAAATTAAAGATAGGAACACCCCTTAGCGATGGCCATAGAGCGATTTGGGAGCACTAGTGTGGAACGTGTGTGTGTGTGATTCTAAAGGATGAAGTGTAAACAGTTAGCGATGATCCAGCACAGCAGAGTATCATGAAGTCTGTTGCAGCAGGGGATGGACGTGAACTGCACTTTGCGCTCCAGTCTTGTGAGTGAGACGTGCACTGCAGAGCATGCACACTCGTCTGTTTGCGACGGAGCTGTAGCAGTCGGACCCTCGCTTCTCCGGCAAACCAGTGTGAGTGCGGAATATTGATGGCTGCGCCCTACTTTAATCGACTAATGGCCTCTGTGCCTGCTTTTCGCTCGGCTGAAGCAGCCTGCCCTCTGTTCTCCACCTCCCTCCACCCCCACCCCGTGCCCTCCCCGTGACCTCGGGTCAGCCGGGCCGATTTTTATGGCCCGCTGAGTGCAGAATAGCCGCAGTATGTCAGTAGACAACCTCACACAAGTCATGTGGCCCTGGGAGGAAAACCAGCAGCGTCTCCTCTGCTTCCTCCGCCTCCTCCTCCTCCTCCTCCTCCTCCTTTTCCTTTTCTCATCCCTTACACTCACAAAGACTGCAATTTCACTCCATAACTGTTTCTGAGCTGACGCTCCTCACTGTTTTCCAGTTAAAGGTGCAGTATTTAAGATCAGGTCTCGAAGATAAGAAAATGGATTTGGCATTTGAATGAAGCTCCGCCCCCGGGATCTGCAATGCCCCTTTGTGTTCATGAAGCTCCGCCCCCAGGATCTACAATGCCCCCTTGAGTTTGTGAAGCTCCGCCCCAGGATCTACAATGACCCCTCGGGTTCATGAAACTCCGCCCCCAGGATCTACAATGCCCCCTCGGGTTCATGAAACTCCGCCCCCAGGATCTACAATGCCCCTTTGTGTTCATGAAGCTCCGCCCCCAGGATCTACAACACCCCCTTGAGTTTGTGAAGCTCCACCCCTAGGATCTACAATGCCCCCTTGAGTTTGTGAAGCTCCGCCCCAGGATCTACAATGCCCCCTCGGGTTCATGAAACTCCGCCCCCAGGATCTACAATGCCCCCTCGGGTTCATGAAACTCCGCCCCCAGGATCT
>JAQQZX010000039.1:1634821-1648127 GCA_030068355.1 Notoglanidium maculatum | reverse complement strand
GTGTAGGAGGTGTGGCCTCTGCGCCTCAGTGTAGGAGGTGTGGCCTCTGCGCCTCAGTGTAGGAGGTGTGGCCTCTGTCTTTTTTAGCACCTGTCAGTCTCAGTGATGGAAGTATAGGTAAAGTGTTTGCACAATACTGATTCGAATGATAGCATAGTGTATTAAACCAGCTCTACATCACATGGTATATAGTCGTCATCCACTTTGACTCCATCTTTCATACATCAGATCATTGTTCACATGTCGATCATCTCGTCTCTGGTGGGAATGGAAAACTAGCACATGAGAAAGATGGACAGATATTGTGTGTAGAGAAGGTCCTCTGGAGAAAGTGGGGTTTATTGTGAGTTGTGTCCGAGAGAAGCACAGGCCTGTGTTCTGTTCTTAGCAATTTAAGAAAGCGGCTCCACGTCTTGATATTAATTATTAATCTGGGCCTGATTAGAAATGGCCTACTTCTGCAGCAGATCGCTTGAGCAGGAAGGGCTTGATTAGCCTCACGCTAACCCGCAAAGCAGCTCTGCTCCATTCCCCATTACTCCACTGTGCATAATAACACATCATACTCAGCAGCCTTTAGGCTTAATGGAGACAGTCAAAACAAACATGCTGTGCAGTCAGTTTGTTAGATCTGACCTGGCCGTAACGTGGCCCTCGGGCCAGAAGCGGCCGCTTTAATTACTCTCCGAGCACCTCGTCATCATTTTGAGCACACGCCATTTTAATCACGCTCTGAAATTGACCTGATAGCTTTATTCCCTGGCATTATCAAATGCTCGCCTTTGCGCCGGGCTAATCCTGACAGTTAGCAAAACGATAAGCATGAGCCTGACAAATAAACACCACTGCGTATGTAACGAGGACATGAATTAACAAGGCGCAGCATTCAGAAGGGCTTTGTGCTCATGTGTCAGGGGAAGATATGAGCTTTTTATGCAAATAGAGCATAGTGATCTTCACAGAGATCTGACTCCTCTTCAGCAAATAAAGTGTTTGCTTTCTGTATGAGGTGCAGACAGCAGTGTAAACGCACACCGACTGTGTTATTGTCCGTGCTCGGAGAAATTTATCATGCGCCACTATGAAAGATCACCGTGTGTGCGGTTATCCATCCAGGAGGGTTTTCATGCTTTAGTACACGTTTTGTGAATTATTTTCACTGCTTGAAGTGTGCCATTTAATCCAATATTTCACATTTTCTCAGAGGAAGAATGTTAAGCTGGAAATATGGCTGGGCGTTATGAATATCGATAAAGCGATGCAGAGAAATACCTCCGAAAGGTATATCATTATGTATTTGTGAAACATTTTTTACTAGCGATGACAAACTGCTTACTTACATGATCATTAAAAGTTCTGTAAACATTTTTCCCTCCGGTGTTAAAGAATTACATTTTCTAGACATTAAAAAAACCCAGGATTTGTTTTTTTTTTGTTGTTGTTTTTTTTTACGAGACTACTGTTTTGCTGCCGTGTCTTCAAGTATTGTGATATATATATGTACACATGTTTACGGTCATCCCAGATTAGTTCCATCACATTAAATGTAACTTTAAATGGATAAAAAGTTTACTTCTTTAATGAACAAAATATTGATCGCTTTGGAATAACACTTTAGGGTATGGCGTTATGAGAAAGCTTTGCCCACTTTGCCCCACGTTGATTATTGCTCTAACCTCAGCGCTGATTATTTTCCTGTAACAGCACATCCGAGGCGTGAGTGTCAGGAATAGTTGTCGAGGCAGAATAAATTATTCCAGAGATGTAGAGGAGTTCCGTAGTTATCTAGACGAGCTATCTGTGCATTTTGCGAAACGGAAGTCGATTCATGTTCAGGGTCTGGAATTTTGTCGAACCCGGAGTCTGTAAACGTTCTCGGGTTCTGTGCAGAATTCCAGAGCAAATGTCATGGCTTGTCAGTTGGTTCCACCATGGCTTGTGCAAAAAGCTAGTACAGGAAGTGATGAAAGGCCTTGATGATACCCGTGTTGTCCACTAATGCCGTGTACGTCCTCCTGCTCTGAGCGTGTTACGCTCGACTGTGTGTCGAGTCTCAGGATGCCACTCCAACTCTTCAGTCCTGTCTCTCCCAAAATAACCCTGCTCGCTTCACCTTCCTCCCAGCATCCTCCTCCGAGCTCTTTATGTGCGGCCCAGATGCAAAACGAGCCCTCCGAACAAATTCTGCCCCCGAGGCATCGCACAGAAAAAGCGGATAAATAAATAAATAAATAAATATCCCTTCTGCACTTCAAACGCATGACGGTTATTGCTACGGCTTCAGTGATAAAGCACCAGATGGAGAAAATCCTATTTTGTGTCTCGCCTGTGTGTTTTGTTTTTTTTTGGTTTGGAGTAAAGACGGTTCCGAATGCCTGGTTCATCCCTCTGTCTTTATCTCTCTGTCCCAGCGGCGAACCAGAAGGAGGCGCTGAAGAGTGGGTTCTGCGTGAAGGATGAGCCCGAGGCGGAGGAGGCGTTGAGTCCAGCAAGATGTCCACCGTTCAGCCTGGGCCACGACGCCCCCGCGGTGCCCGGCAGGCCGCGTCAAGAGGGCAGCATCCTCAGCCATGACATCAGCGTCAAGGTGGCGTCCGAACTGCTCATGAAACTCTCAGGTAAGACGTTCAGGCTCTCTGCGGTGGAGGGAAAATAACACTATTGGGCCAAAATCTGACAGTCGGTTACTTGTTACAGCGAGCAGCGCTGGTGTTCTAACAGCATCAAAACCTGTGAATAGTCTACAATACTCTGAAACCTGCACACTGATGGTGATGTATTAATGTCACCAAACGTCATATTGTTAGTATGCGTGCTGGATTTCAGAATGGTGAAATTTTTATTATATTTTGTCAAGTTACTACCGTTATTACTATTACTAATCGTGCTATTATAGGAAAATAATCAACTACAGGTCGGTGCGCTGTGGAACTCCAATTTTATTTTTATTAAAAAATGACGTCATGCTTTACATCCGTTCCTGGGGTGCGTTCAAATCCGGCAAACTGAAATTCGGCGAGCGGGTTTTCTATTTTAACTTCTTTTTTTTTTACGTCTTTGTGTAAAATGTACAAATTCAGCTAGGTCAGCACACTCCAACCACGTTGAGCTCTAGCCCAGTGGTTTTCAAACTGGGGTCCGGGGTCTGTGAAGCGCAGCCAGGGGGGTCCATGTGGAAATCACATCGTCGCATCAGGAAAGTTTATTATTATTTTTAGGCGTCCAAGCACACATGCCAACTCCGACCTAATGTGTTCCATCAGTGGAAATTTCAGGAATAGACAGTTCTATGGCTGCAAAAAGTACAATTTAAACATTTTTACTAATATTCATGAAATGAAATCTATATTAAAGGGGTCTGTGGAATTTAATTTGCCGCTAAAGGTTTGAGAACCACTACTCTAGGCTACTAATAACATCCAAGGTATCATTTCAAAATTGAAATCCCTAACACTTTAACGGTATGTTATGGGTGTGAGTTAGTCTAAAATAACAACCGCAGGGAGCAATACTATCCTAAAGCTAAGGATTGGTAACGCTTGCATACAAAAAAAGAGGCTTTCAGAAAAAGTATTGATGCAACTGACAGTTAGGCTTAAATTAACCGCTTGAATTATTGTTAGACGATTAAATAAAATCCCCACACTTGCGTATATTTTCTGGGATAGCGCCCATCTGGGCACACATCTCCTCCTTTAATCTGGCGTCCGTGCTTGTTTGCTGAGAGCTACCTCCTTTGTGTGTGTTGGATTTGGTATCCACCCTTAATTCCACAAATCCTCCGTTCCGATTGGTCAGAAAGTGCTGAATACTTTTCTATAACAGCAGCTTCGACAGTACAGGAGTTACTTTTTCACAGAAATAATGATGGCAAGCAAACAGTCCGGTGTCTCCATGGATACATTCCAAAAAACGCGCAAGTGTGGTATTATGTCATTTTCAAGCTAATCGGCTAAGCATTTAGGAGCCAGAGCAAAGCTTAAATCAATTTATGGATGAACCAGATTTCATGAAAAATACAAATCTAAATTTAAACAAAAGCGGAATTTAGTAACTCATGATTAAAGTTACACCGCGTGACAGTAACTCGCAGTTCATTCTATCTTTAACACCTTTCGACCAATCAGATTTGAGAATTCAGCATTGGTAGAAATAACAATGCTTAAACTCAGCGTTGTGTTGCAAGGCCCGTTTATGAGAGATGAAGCTCCAGAGCACACGACTGGGTGTGTTCATGTCCATGAACTCATCATTAGCGTGTTTTCCGTCTGAGATCTGTGGGAATTCGAAGGCGGTGAGGTCAGACTTCTGTGGACGCTCTTACTGAGCCCAGTGTCTGAGACTTCAGGAAATAATTAGAACGAGTGGAAATCTCTGCAAAATTCCGCCTCGTCCTGCTCTTGTATTATTTATTCCCCTCGTCCTTTCATACACTCTCTTTCTATCACTCTGTTTCTTTTTTTTTTTTCCCCAACCACCACCATCATCCCAAACGCCTTTCCTTCACTCCTTTCCTTCACTCCTGCATTTTAGGCAGAAACTTGAGGGTCAATTCTTTTTCATGTTGTGCAGTCGATATCCTTTTCATGCCCAGCAGTGCTGTGCCAAAACAAACCTATCGATTGCTCTTTTGGGGCCACGGGCCCAATCTTTATCTGAACTTTAGAAGACGGGGGCGACTGTAGTTCAACACTGAGAGGTGTTCTGACCCATTCTTCATCTGTCACCATCTTCAGAGACGCCAGATTTCTGTGCCTATGTATAAATCTGTTCGAATATCCTACAATGCTGCCGTCGGGGAACTTCAGAAGCGCACTGGAGGCAGTATGCTTTTGATGCAGGAATGCAAGGTTGTTGCATTTGGATTGAAATTCCAAACTTTTTAGGATACTGAAGATCCTTTCAGTGCACTCGGTACTGTTTCTGACTTTAGAGTGTATAATTGTAAAAGAGTAATGATTTGTAATCCAACTGTCTGGGGTCACCCGGAAGAGACACCTATAGCGGTATAGAAATAAAATGAAATCGAGGTAACTGAATCTCCAGTTCTCCTGCAGCCCTTCGGTACACTGCATATTGAACTCTTATATAACAGCCTTTTCATTTTTCATCTCACCAGCCCAAAACGCCAGAGTTGGCCTGAAGAGAAGGCCTCGATGCCTCTGTTGTGGCATGAGTCAATATTCTCACAGCATAACCGATGCGATGAGATAAACCAGACAGAAACCAGCCATTTTCAACAAGAGTTGGTGATTTACAGCAACAGGATGCCGAGTGACTGTTAAGGATTACATGTGGGCGGAATGAATAAAATTTAAAAGGGTTTTCACACTTTCGTACTCAGGACCATTTGGGGTGGGACTCATAATTGTAGGTTTGTGTTCTCTTCCAAACAGTGGATACTCAATTCATGCAATAGGCGCTAGGGTCATCCTGTTGCTGGTTTTATTCATCTCATGTGGTGCGAACACTAAAGCAGTTGGTTAGTTTTTGGATGCGTTGCATGACTTCAAGAATCTTTCAAACAAAGATTTCTTGCAGATCTCTTATAAGATGATTTTTTATCCATGTAGGCCAGCTCAAAGTGCTCTCAGTGCAAGTACTTGCACCACAAATGTGCACTAATTCCAAAGCTCCAGTCCAATGCAAGTGTGGTTTTGTACACACTGATCAGGATTGTACCCCCTTGTGCCACAAAAGGTGTGCTGTGGTATCTGACACCGAGACATTAGCAGTTGATCCTTCAAGTCCTGTAAGTTGCGCGGTGGAACCTCAATGGATCAGACTTGTTTGTCCGGCACATCCCACAGAAGCTCGATGAGGTTGAGATCTGGGGGAATTTAGAGGCCAAGGCAACACCTTGAACTCTTTGACCTGTTCCTCAAACCATTCCTGAACAGTTTTTGCAGTGCGACAAGGTGCATTATCCTGCTGTCAGAGGTCATTGCCATTAGGAAATACTGTTGACACAAAGGGGTGTACTTGGTCTGCAATGAGGTTTGTGTGTCAAAGTAACAGCCACATGAATGCCAGGACCCAAGGTTTCCCTGGAGAACTTTGCCCAGAGTATCACATTGCCTCCACTGGGATGATTTCTTTCCATAGTGCACCCTAGTGCAATTTTCCCCAGCTGTTCACATGAAGTAAACGAAAATGTGATTCATCAGACCAGACCAACTTCTTCCATTGCTCCATGGTCTAGTTCTGATGCTCATGTGCCCACTGTAGGAGTTTTCTTTAGGAGTCTGAACCGTCTGCAGCTATGCAGCCCCATACACAGCAAGCTGCAATGCACCATGTGTTCTGACGCCTTTCTATCATAGCCAGCATTAAACTTTTTCAGAATTTGTGTTACTGTAGCTCTTCTGTGGGATCGGACCAGACGGGCTAGCGTTCGCCCCCCCCACACATCAGTGAGCCTTGAGTGCCCATGACCCTGCTGCTGATTCACCAGTTGTCCTTACTGTGACTGGGAACACCCCACAAGGCCTGCCGATTCGGAAATACTCCGACGCAGTCATCTACCCATTACAATTTGGCCGTTGTCACAGTCGCTCAGAGCCTTACGCTTGCCCGCTTTCCTTGCTTCCAACACATCAACATCGAGAACCGATCGCTCACATGCCGCCTAATATATCCCACCCCCTTGACAGGTGCTATTGTAAATAAGATAATCAGTGTTCTTCACTTTACCCGTCAGTGGTTTTAATGTTATGGCTGATCGGTGTATCAGTACCCATAACTCTTCAGAATCACAAAATGTAATGTGACGAACCAATCAAATTACTCCGGTTGCGGCACTAATGGCACCAGGGCAGATGGCTTCCACATCTCATGTAGATCATGCCACGGTTGAAGGAAAACCGAGATCACCATTTTTCAAGAAGGCCAGGAATTGGTTCACACTTAACCAATCATACCAAACTTGGTAAATCAAGTCCGGGGAAAAACCTCAAGTCTGGAAATACTGATGTGACGACTACCAGTAGAAGGGAGAGACACTAGTACACAAGGTTCCTTTTTTCACCCATTGTGATGCATTATTTGGGTTTATTGGTTCCAGATATTCGCTTCTGAACCAGTCAGTGAAACTCATCACGATGCTGCAGACTTGGTGCATTTGTTTTACCCAGATAGAATGGTGTTTCTGCCATAAATAAGCAGCGTTAAGCTAAGCGTGAAGAGCAAATGTTGGTATTGGCCCATTCTGACTCCAGTAGACCATAATGCACTTCATGTTTATAATTTATGCACAAATATTTTTATTTCTAACTAGATGATAATATTTGATTGGGTGGTTTGGCTTATATTCTGTTGTTTGTGTCCATATCACACTAGCAAGTGAAATAATGCCAGTCAAGATGGGAATGTCCACTAGTGACACAACAAATCTGATCACCTTGGGCGATTCAGGGACAAAAATTGATTTTTGGTATATACTCGGGCATAGGAGGCAACATTCTGAAAGCTATAAAGGTATTTGTGAAGGCA
Source organism: Notoglanidium maculatum (assembly GCA_030068355.1). Lineage (NCBI taxonomy): Eukaryota > Metazoa > Chordata > Actinopteri > Siluriformes > Auchenoglanididae > Notoglanidium > Notoglanidium maculatum. The sequence goes on along the minus strand of JAQQZX010000039.1, from coordinate 1,640,636 downwards.
GCAATATGTCACGGTGTTGCCAAGATACTGTTCATGAACCCCAAAGACTTTAATAGGTTAAATAAAGCAGTTTTATGATAATAGAAAAATATTCTATGGGTGCTGTATAAAAACAGACGACAAAATGGCAGGTCTGTTACACTGTGGGAGGCATTTATTTATTTTGCTAACATGATTTGGCTCCTTAAAAGGGAAGTGTCATTGCAAATCAGTCCAAAGTTCTTGACTGATCACCTTTATCTTATTAGGAAACATTTCTACTCTGGTGGGTGTGGCTGACCTTGCCCTCATCCACCGGGCACCAGGGGTTACTGAGTGGTATGTTGAGAATGAAAACGATGCAGATCACATGCTATGGCCTTCACGCTCATCACGTATGGAGATTTTCGAGCCACGTCATCGTCGAAATTGTATCGTTGCGAAATTCTTTAGGAAAACGGTGTTCATCGGGCCAGTCCAGCTCCAGAGACGGCCTGATATATTCCTCGTCCATCGTGACAAAAAACAGCAAAATGACAAGGTGTTTCAGAGTAGGAAAAAGAAGAATGAAGATCCGCCAGCATTTCATCACATCGTTTCCCTTTTCATCTCCGTAAAGTTAATCTCTACTCTGTTTGCCCTGTCACCCAGCTCCACCCTCTTTTCCTTGCCAACGTTTGCTCCACCTCCTCTCCTGGCACCGTTTTCTTTCAGCAAGGTAGTGACGTTGAATATGTAGTTGTGTTGCTGTTCCTGCAGAGGAGCCTGCTAAGGTTGCAGACGGTTACATCATCTCCTCGTGCTCTCTAGGGTTGAAGGTCAGAGCCTAGATCTCGGACACTCGTCTCTCCTGCCAGTGCTTTTGGTCCGGAGTGACGGGCACATTACATCCCACCTCCAGTCTCCCTGATGTCTAATCACATTATAGGAAGCGTTTGTCTTTTTCTTTCCTAGGCTTTAAATGTTTTAAAGGTGACACGATTAGGTAGTGTACAACCAGAATATAATACAGGAAATATTTTTCCAACATGCGCTTAGGGACGATTGGCACCATTTTTGATTAAAATGAGGTGTGGTGGCAACCCTTCACACAGACAGATTGCTTGACTTGCTGCCCCATGTCTGTGTGGGGTTTCCTCAGGGTTCTCCAGTTTCCTCCTACCTCCCAGACACATGCTGGTAGGCGGATTAGTTACGATAATTTCCACTAGGCTGTTCTGCGATAGATTAGGATATAATCCCATCTCATAAACGGTGTTACACAAGGATAAAGTGCTTACTAAAGATGGCTGAATGAATGAATTGTCCCGATGTCCGATAGAACAGTTTCCTTTGGTATCCGTCTCAGTCAACATGTTTGTTCTCATCATGTGACGCTTGTAGTTTCAAAATTGCGTTATATTCTAAACGTTTACTGATGGACTACCTTAGACTTCTGTTATCATTGAGATACTTGTAAATGTACTCTTTTTTTTTTTTTTTTTCTTCTTCTTTTTTTCTCACCGTAGGAAAACATGTCAAAGTTCTTATCTCTGGTGACCACACACACAGACTATAGATATGTGAGATAGAGATGAAGTTGAAAACACTGGAGCATCCCTTTAACACAGATTATATACACATTATCACTGATTATCAGGATAGCATTGTAATATTCGCGCAGCAGTGGAAGCTGGTGAAAATAATTACCATGAATTTGCTTTAAATCGTTTTGAAATTACGCTCGTCAAACACCTACGCAGTCATCCCATCATGAGTCACAATCAATAAAACGTCGCGGCTAAATAGCACGCGATTCCTTTTTATCTGCCTGAGCGGCGTCATGAAATTAGTTTTATATTTTATCTGGGTCGGCATGGACAAGTTTGTAATCGAGAGCGAGAGATGGAGAGAGCAGAGAAGCAGAGAGATGGAGTCTATTACAGAGGATGATGGAGGGTGATTCAGTGCAGTTTGTGCGCGCGTGTGTGTGTGTGTGTGTGTGCGCGCGTGTGACAGGTCCCCACACCAGTTGCTGATGTTCTCTTGCTCTTTCCGTCTTTCGCACTGCGTTGTGACTCAGCGCTTCCTACAGAGAGCCTCTTTATGCGTGCGCGGCCGAACTGTCGAGGCCCTGGGTCACAACTCCAGTGTGTGTCCGTGTCTGTGTTTTTGTGTGTGTGAGACAGTAAGTGAGGAAGGGAGTGTGGGTGAGAGAGAATCAGTAAGAGAGCAACAGAAAAAAAAAAAAAGAGTGAAGGAGCAAGCAGTAAGCAGATACAGTATACGGGAAACACACCATGCGCAAGATCTAATGGACTCGTTTCATGTGTGTAAACTCAGGGTCAGCACGCCGGCGTTTCACACACGGACAGAAAACAGCAACAGCTTAGCAGCTCGTTTATTTCCAGTCAAGAGAGAAGTGAACTCTCTCAGCTTAACAGCCGTGACTGACAGCTTGGTGAAGGACACACACTCAGCACATGCAGGAAAAGGCTTGACTAAATATTAGTGCGTAATAATAACTTTTTAATAAACTATGCAGTATTAGTCACTTCACCTGTCAGTGGGTTTGGTGTTGTGGCTGATCCATGTGGTTAGTACCTACCAGAAGTGGTCCAAGGAAGGACAGCCAATGCACACGTGGAGCGAAAGCTAGTGCATCTGGTCTGATCCCATAGAAGAGCTCCCGTAGCACAAATTGCTGAAAAAGTTCATGCTGGCTGTGATAGGAAGGTGTCAGAACACACAGTGCATTGCAGCTTGCTGTGTAGCTGCAGACTGATCCGACTGCCCATGCTGACCCTTGTCCACCACTGAAAGCACCTACAGTGGGCACGTGAGCATCAGAACCCCACCATGGAGCAATAGAAGAAGGTGGTCTGGTCTGATGAGTCACATTTTCTCTTGCATCATGTGGACGGTCGGGTGCGTGTGCATCACTTCGTTGGGGAAGCGATGGCACCAGGATGCACTACGGGAAGAAGGCAAGCCAGTGGAGGCAGTGTGATGCTCTGGGCAATGTTTTTGACATGTAGCACCTACCTAAACATTCTTTCAAACCAAGTACACCCCTTCATGGCAACGGTATTCCCAAATGACAATGGCCTCTTTCGGCTGGATTAATGCACCCTGCCACACTGCAAAAAAATTGTTCAGGAATGGCATAAGGAACATGACAAAGAGTTCAAGGTGTTGCCTTGGCTTCCAAATTCCCCAGAACTCAATCCGATCGAGCATCAGTCGGAATGTGCAGGACAAACGAGTCCGATCCATGGAGGCCCCACCTCGCAACTTACAGGGCTTGAAGGACCGTGGTGCCAGATACCATCACACCTTCCGAGGTCGTGTGGAGTCCATGCCTCGACTGGTCAGTGCCGTTTCGGTGGCACAAGGGAGGGATACCTACACGATATTAGGCTGGTGGTTTAAACGCTATGGCAGACATCTGCAGGTACATCAGTTATAGAGCAGTCTAAATAATAGATCAGTAGATTTTGTACTTTTTAAAATGTTCTCATTGAACGACTGCGAGAAGTCTAATCTGATCTCAGATCTGGTCTCAAACAATGCTTAAAATGTGCTAAAATCTCCATCCTGCTTTTACACCCACTCCGTCCTCACCCATCACACGTTCACCTCGAGTGAAAAAGCTTGACTCATGGCAGGAGAGACAAGGTTGTCAGGCTAAATGAGTAATTTTTGTGGTTTTTTTCTCTTTTAGCAGCCGAGGTGTTTGACGTGTGTGTGTGTGTGTGTGTGTGTGTGTGACTGCAGAAGGGCTCATGAGTGTTGAGCGAAATTATCACCTGGATATCAGGGATGGTGCTGACATAATTGTTGTACTCTGTGTGTGTGTGTGTGTGTGTGTGTGTGTGTGTGTGCACTTGTAATTGCTTTATATTGAGGACCAAAACACATTTTTAACCAAGAGAGTGAGGGCATTTTTGGGAAGTGAGGACATTTTGGCTGGTCCTCACTTCTTCAAAGGGCTGTTTAAGGGTTAGGATTTGGTTTTACGGTTAGAATCAGGTTTAGGTTAGGCTAAGGGTCGGGGTTTGGCATTTCGTTGTTATGGTTAGGGTAAGGGGCTAGGGAATGCATTATGCCACTGAGTGTCCTCACAAAGATAGAAGCGTGTGTGTGTGTGTGTGCATGTGCATGGGCAGACAAGACTCCAGCAGCAGTGAGACAAGCGTCTCTGTTTCTGCTCATACCTGCCCATTGTGAGGAGTTGCATCATCGCTTATGTAAAGTAGGTCACTCCGGCCCCCCTCCTGCCCTGATCAGCCAGTTAGCAGCTCTGGCCGTCTGATTGGCGCCGTTAGCACCAAGCGGCTAATTACCGCTGCCTTGTCAGTCCCTCTGCACCGGCCGAGGCTGGGTTTCAACAGATGGGCACTGATGAGGAGCCACACACATACACACACTCAAACACACACACAGAGACATTGTATCCTCGTACCTGGCCAACACATTGCATGTTTGTCTTTTCTAAGATACCTAAATCTTAACAAGTTGATAATTGTAATAACAGTAATTTATAAAAGGACATGAGTCTCCGCCCCTTCATTGAGCTTCGTTCTATTGGTAACTCGGGGCTATGATGAGTCTCGCATCTCCGGTAGCGCTGTTTACATTCAGCACTACAGCGAGGCAGCAACATCTAACTTTAAATTTTTTACTTACAATAAATACATCGTGTCGGGCTAACATTAATTTGGGTGTGCGTTTCTAGCAATAGGTTTTTTTCTTACCTTTAAAGTAGTTTATGTATGATGAAGCATCCAGTCTGATGCCTTCCTCCAGCTTGCTAAAGGGCCTGCGTCCACCAGATGCCTTTTTTTGCGTTGTCAGCGCCCACGACCTCATTTTAAGAGCTCTTCTCTCAAGTACTTATTGTTGCTAGGTTACAAAAAAAAAAAACCCATCATCTAGCACTTCCGCATTCTTTCATTGTGAGCGTCAAGTCTCTATTTTAAAGGTTAGCTTAAAAGATGTAAAGAAACCACATCCTGGCATTGGGAGCAGCTCTCGACACGCGAATCGAATCGATACACCTTCGAAAAGAAGACGCAAGTCCCGCCCCCTTCTTGGTTGCGATCGGTCAGTGAGAGAGAAGCGACATTGGTGGTCAATAGCGAACTTCATTGGATTTGTATAGATAATGGATGCTGCCAGTACAAAAGACACATTAAAACTGTTAGTGCACTTACTCCAGGCTGTCAGTCATTCTGTGTTGGCATAGCAACACGCATTCCATGAATGACGAATAAACGTCTCCTTACAGAAAACGTCACCGCGTCGACGGTTACACGTTTTTAAAGTGTTCAGACCGAGCTCTTGTTGTGCAAGTCCCCGTGAATGAGCTGTTACTACAGAAACCCTTTTAGACCAATCAGAAGGGGTCAGGGTTAGCATTTGAGCGTGTGAATTGTGTGCAGGATGTTCTGACGCCGATGGTGTCGCTTACTGTGGGACTGATGGAGTATTGTGCCGCGAGAGTCTGAGTGAGACGAAGTGATGAAATAAAGCAGGCGATTGCGTCGGACTCAGACTTTTGGAGCTCACTGTAGGTTTCAGCCGGGTTTCTTTACCGTAGTGCCACGAGGAAACTCGCACGCGCTCACACACCCGCACGCCAAGAGACACAAAGGCAGTCACAGCACAACTTTTATCCTATTTCACAATAACATTATGTAACCCGCGTACTTCTCTTGCGCCTGTGGTGAACACGGTCCCAGCACCAAACACCGCTCTCAGACTGTGCGTGCGCACGCGTGCGCGCGTGCGTGTGTGTGTGTGTGTGTGTGTGTGTGTGTGTGTGTGTGTGTGTGTGTGTGTGTGTGTGTGTGTG
>JAQQZX010000039.1:1616898-1630922 GCA_030068355.1 Notoglanidium maculatum | reverse complement strand
CTCTCTCTGTCTGTCTCTCTCTCTCTCTCTCTCTCTCTCTCTCTCTCTCTCTCTCTCTCTCTCTCTCTCTCTCTCTCACCCCCTCTGGGGCTCGTCTCCTTTACACACCTCCCAGCCTCCTTCTCGCCCCCCGCCGCTCTTTTCTCTCCTCTCTGTGTTCATTTCTCTGGGTTTTTTTCCCCTCAGCATCATTTCCCACCTCTTCCACTTCTCCTGGCTCTTTGTTTATATAGATGCTCTTTCGTCAGTCTTGATCCACACACACACACACACACACACACACACACTGTCTCTCTGCATGCGTCAGTCTCTTCGTCCCCTCAATTCTTATTTCAGTGCGACGCGCACCACATGAAAGGACACGTGTGATAAGAGGGGTTTGCATGTGCCAAGTGGGTAAAGCAAGACTCCTGCATGCCAACATGTCCGAGAGACAGACACACACACTCTCTCTCTCTCAGGAAACGTGCTAATGTACGACAACATTGTTTAATCATTTTATCATGTAACACAGCAGGACCTGTGTATAGACGCACGCTGGCTAACACACACCGAAACGTGCAACTCAACACGTCACATCCACGTGATTTTTACATCATTAACACATCCTGCGTGGCCGGTTTTAATGATCCAGGCTGCTGTTCGGGTCAGATTACAGCTGTGGTGTAGACCAATCACAAATTATTAAAGGAGAAATGTATCAACAGCTACAACCTGTGTTCCGAGCTAGCTAGCTACCTTACCCTGCCTTAGGGACCCAATCGTGGTTGCTATGGTAACATCATGTTATGACAGGGCGGCATGTTTTGTCTGTCGTTAAACAAACCACTCTGTATGTGACGAGCGCGCAGCCGTGCTGAGTGTGAGCTAGTTTAGTAGCAGGAGGGTGTGGGGGCGTGCCCTATTTGCATACTCATGCATATTCATGCTGCCACTTCTACCGTATTAATACATCTGGCATTTCTAATGAGGATATAGGCGTAGAGGCTTCTAAACTATTCATAGGAGTTTGGTGTGTGTGTGTGTGTGTGTGTGTGTGTTTTGCTGGTTCATAGTCAATATTAAAAAAAGGAAGTGTTCCTTAAGAGTCAGAAGTGGAAAGTCATGTGAGAGTCGCGCAGAGGTGTGATGTTCGAGGAGATTAAGGCGAGACACTGCAAACTAAGCCACCAGACGAGACAAACATGAATCGTCTCCAGTCAATTCTTACAAATATCGTTTTGCGGTGGAAGGCGCCATTTATTTAAGCAGTTGAGGATAAATTTCGTTCATGTTACCAAAATAGTTTTGGTTTTTTTTCTGTATAAAATCTAACACAAATCCAACATTTAGCAACATCTTGGGACACTCGGTAATCTCTTAAAACATGGATGCATACACTAATTCATTAATAAACCAGCTGATCTGTATAAAGACAGGTTGACGGTGGTGATGAAGTGTATTTGGAGAAATTACATGTCGAATGAAAATTGTGAATACACTGTGTGTGTGTGTGTGTGTGTGTGTGTGTGTGTGTGAGAGAATTCTGCCTGAATTCAAGGGCAAGTGTGTGGATTTTATGAAGTGCACTTTATGAGAAGACTTTGTTCTGCAAAGCGTGTGTGTGTGTTTGAAATAAGTTGCTAACAAAATCAGTTGGTCAACCCGAGGCGAGAATGCACGCCTTTCTGTGTGTGTGTGTGTGTGTGAGAGAGAGAGAGTGAGAGTTGTGTCCCTTGTGTGACCCCAGCCCTCGTGTTGGCTCCAGGCCCCTTATTAAGGGATTAGCAGGCTGCTGGTTGTCCGTGTGGCATTGCCTCCTCCAGAGCCCGACACCTGGACACACACACACACACACACACACACACACACACACACACACTTACTTACTGTACTCACGCTATCTAGGTCAGATCCAGACGTAAACACAGAGACACAGGCCCAAGCTCAGCACACTGACACTCTGAGTGGGCAGGGATCGGAGTCAGCGCCTGGTAGCTCCGCCCACCGTTGCAGACCTGAACGCAGATGGCATCTACCCTTATGCTATTTATGTCTGGCTGTTTGTGTAACCTTTTGAACCGATCTGATAAGAAGGAGCAGGGGAAAGGTTGCAGCACGCTATGAAAAACTCTGGAAGGGTCGCGTTTTTCCATCCACCTCCATCTCTCTCTCTCTCGGTCTTTTTCTTTCTCTCTCTCTCTCTCTCTCTCTCTCTCTCTCACTCCCTCGTGCTCAGGGCTACCGCAGACCTTTTTATTTTTCCGATATCAGGCCGGTTGACGAGGGCAGTTTTTCATTAAGACACCCGCTGAAGCGTAGGAGCTCTTTATGTGCTCTTTATAGCGTTGGCATCTGTTTCCTTCCTCTTTTTTGCTTAAGTGGACCTGAGAACGTTCCAGATACCGAGGTGACTGAACCTCCGCTCAATATGAACGCTGTTTATTTCACATCATGCGCTATGGCTGTAAGAAGGAAGCTCAAACACATCCATATTATTCACATGTCTAAAGGGTAAAAAAAACAAAAAAAACAATGTGGAGTTTATGATCTTAGTCTACTATCTGTTAAAAAAAAAACAACAAAGATGTTAGCGCAATGTTGCGGCTAAATGTCTTCTGAATACATGCGTGTCGTTTGTGGCTCAGCAAGCAACGGTCAGACTCCGACAGAAAAGCCGGAACGACGTTTACAGCTTTTATAAGGAAGGTGATGGCAGGAACCAACTCGTGTTGCGGACTTTGCACAGCGTTCAACGCAACTATAAATGGTTAAGAAGTGTGACCATTAACCAATCGAAACGTTTTGCTGTCGGCAAACGTGTGCAAGAGATATTATAAACTCGCGTCCGAAATTTCCACACCGAGTAAAGCACCGAGTGTCCGAAGCTTCCCGTGTTCTGTTCAGCAGACATACAGTTGGGAAAAAACAACAACTACTCCTGACCACGTTTCTCATCCTGAGCAGGAGTTTTGTCTGACTTTGTGTTAAAACGTTGGCCAGTGTGAAATGAAATGATTTGAAAAATGAGTCTGGAATATAACGCCCGACACTAACACCGAGACGTACCGAGCTCCGTTCGTCTTTGATATCCTGTACGCAGAGACAAGATAATTACACCTTGTCTGCCTCCTTCAGGAACACAGATGGATTGTTCCTTTTCATGGCAGGAGGACGGACACCTCCATCTTTCCCCCCCATCAAGGAGACGTGAGGACAGCTCAGACTCATTCTGACAGATTTCCAGCTCCTCTTCTTTAGCGCAGCTCTTCGAGTCAGAGCTCTGCGTCACACGCGTTGGGTGAAATCAGGTCTCGACTGAAGGTTTAATAATCAGGAGTCACTCAGCGGATCCACGGCACATTGCGCCGTTCACGTCGTGACTCGGCGAACCGAAGCCTGCTGATGTAACGCTGAGACGTGGGCCACGCGGATTTATTCGGTTTATTAGTAGAAATAAAAGACGATCCGGCTCCTGAGAGGCGCAACAGAAACACGTTCGATTTACTTCTCAGAGATTACAATCAGCCGTCTACGACCAGGAGCCCAAGCGAGCTGATTTAGCCGTGTCCTCTGGGTGGGAGGGGCATACTCTCACTCCTGTCAATCACTAGCCAATCCTGGGCATCTGCGAGCTCGTGTATGCGGAAGAGGGTGGATAGCGCTTTCCTCCACACGCCGTGCACATCGCCGCAACGTAAATAAACAAACTAACTCAAATATTTCGATTTGAGATGCAGATCATGACAGCAGATCATGCCGTCTAGTGACACCGCTTTTAATCTTCCAGATGTGCAAGCGAGTGTGTGAACAGTAGCAGCTGTGTGCACACACATACACATTGTGAAAGTGAAGTATATCTGCGCCTTTACGCTGCCCCGTGATGGGTTGGGATGGGTTCACGTGACCCAGGAAGCACGTGTTGGGGAGGAATTAACGACGTTCAGAGTGATGAAGGAAATGATCCACCTGACACTGAAACATTTAAGAACTACAATGCAATACAAAAAAAAAAGAAGCTATTTTAGAAGTTATCTTCAGAGACGGCATGATACTGAAATCTTGAATATTGGCCGATTTCGAGACCAGGATGATCGATATTAATAGAAACTACTAAGCTTTAAAATATGCAGGAGTTGTTTGTTTGTTGGTTGTTTTGTTTTTTAACTCATCACTTACATCACAGATATATATATCTATCTGAAGTTACTTACTGGATTTGTTACTGGGTCAGATTGAATTTCTTTCTTTCTTTCTTTCTTTTTTTTTTCCCCAGCAAGCAAGTCAATATGTTCAACTGAAATTTGTTCTTTTTACCGTGAGAAAATAATTAGGAAAGTCCTGGACAGCGGAACTGTGTTTAACGATGCCCCATGCCCTGGCCGCAGTATCGGATTGGTCCGTTGGTTCAAAGATTTATTGTTTTTTTTTGGAAAGGTTTTGCGTTGTGATGGACGCACCAGAAGTTTGAAAATGCGTTTCATTTTATTTTTTTAGTTTTATGTTATTTCACTGTAACATGAGCGAACTCATTAACCGTTATCTTTCCCTCTTTGGCCTCTTCCAGAGAACAGCAAAGACACCTGTCTCCAGAAAGTGACGGTAAAGGCGGAGCCCATGGAGGTGGACCCACCCTCGGATGTGGCCCCGCCCCCTTCTCACCTGCTAGGCTTCAGCACTTTAGGGGCATGCGAGAAGAAGGAGCCAATGGCTGGCCTTCCGGAGCCTCTGCCCCGCCCCAACAAAGACCTCTTCTCCCAGGACATATCGGTCAAAATGGCCTCCGAGCTGCTCTTCAAACTGTCTGGTGAGTGAAAGAGGAGCGAGCGGAGGACTGCGTGGACGGTTCCGCCACAACCAGAACCCAGTGCTCTGTTCTCCTCTTCTCTCTGCGGCAGTTTTTAGCGTGTGTGTGTGCGCGTGTGTGTCCTCGTTGGGCTTTATTCTCTTTCTGTGGCCTGGGCTGCAGGGCGTGTGTGTGTGTGTGTGTGTGTGTGTGTGTGTGTGTGTGTGTCTCTGTGTGTGTGTGTGTGGTGGTAAACGATGCCCGCTTTTCACTTGAGAGCAGGGAGAGGATTAGTCGAGGCAAAGCTGCCCCCGCTACTCGCTTTGCCAGTTGCGGCTCTCGGTTTAAATTCCATGTAGCACCTCTGAAGCTTGAGAAAAATCCTCCACCATCACTTTTCTCCCAGCATACACAAGCACACACACACACACACACTTCGCACGCTCCAAACCAGAATCTGTGAAGTGTGTGTGTGTGAGCCCTGTCCGTTAAAGCCCGGTCCTCCATTTGTCTCGTACTCAAATGTTCTGGCTTAAAACCCACTCGCTCACACATGCCTCTTTTGCGTATCTCTGTCTCTCCGGCTCTCGCTGCCCCTCTCTCCCCTTTCTCTCTGCATCTCTTGCGGCATCGTCATGGCAACCCAGAGAACCCTTGTGTCCTCTGTGCGTCATGTGACACCGAGGCTTGGAGAGAAGGAGCCTAGGAAGCGTCACCCAGGGAGCAGGGTCATTACCGTCACCCTGCAGGAGGACGAGGAGGGGGACACGGCTTTATTGTAAAGATGTATTCCATAACTAATTCGTTATACCCCCGACTCCCATGATGCTTTGGGTGTGAAATGTAAGCAAGATTTACACTAGATACTAAATCAACAGAAATTTGGAAACCAACCGTATTATTTGGAATGAACACGATTAGTAAATCTGGCACGCATGATTTTATCCTGGATTTGTTAAGCAGTATACAAAGAACAAGGCCCGGGACTAAACTCTGACTCTCGCCACATGGCACCCGGGCATTAAACTCCGAAGACGTGCTGGGGAAATCCAGCTCTATATTCCTCCACACTTAGTTTTGCTGTAATCACTGAATAATATGCTTAAAAATAAATAACCTGAGAGGCCTTCGAACAGTAACACTCAACTTTCTTTAGCAGTCTATGTTTCAACTCTCACAGGCGCACAATTACACGTTATTTCAAAGCACAAGAGGCCGTGTGAAAAAACATCGTGGCTGGCCCATTTGCACCAGGTCTGAATGAAGAATAAAACATGTCCGCTCCGCAGGAACACACCAGCTTGACCCGAGTGCCCTCTTGTGTTTTTTTTTGTGTTGCAGAAAAAGTCAGCAAAGCTAACGAAAATAAAGACAGCACATCTTTCGGCATGACCAGGTGAGCACTGACACCGATACCCGCCGCTACTGTTTTCCTGTTTCCTGCCCTGAAATGCAAGGAGGATGACGGTTCTTGCATCACGTTCTCTTCCAGCCCTTTCCTGGACGACCGCTTTAGACAATCACCCTTCAGCACGCGCTCCAAGAGCTCTTCCCCAGCCGAGGCCAGCTCCTCCGCCCGAGCCTCCCTACAGCAAGGTACCTCACGCAGCGTCGATATCGACCGCCTTCCCATACATACACGCTCCCCTCTGAAAGTATCGGAACGGCCGAAGACGTTTGCGTGCGAGATCAGAAGGTGAAAATGATACGACAGATCAGAATTCAAGTATTCATTTTCTAATATTTACATCTAGATGTGTTAACCAACATAAGACATGGCACACCAGCCAGTCTTTAGGTGAGCAAAACTATTGGAAGATATAAAGTTAATATATAGTTGCATCAAGCCAGCGAGCCACTGACATCACCAAACCGTCGCATGCTTTTCCAGGCTTGTAGTGCAGCATGTTTGTTTTGGGGTTTGTCCCTTCTGTCTCCTCTACAGGAGGTGAAATGCACGCTCGGTTGGGTTAAGATCTAAAACCGTCCATTTGTTTTCCCCTGATGAAGTCCTGTGTCGTGTTGGCGGTGTGTTTTGGGTCATTGTCTCGCTGCATGATGAAGGTCCTCCCAGTTAGACTGGATGCATGTTTTTCTGCAAATTGGCAGACGGAATTTTCCTGTAGAATTCTTTCTGCTGCTGCCATCATGAGTTGCATCCTCTATAAAAAACGAGTGAGCCCGTTCCAGCTGCAGCTCAGCCGCCATGCGAGCCCAAGCCACGACTCTGCCTCCGCCGTGGTTGACCGATGGGCTTGTAGGTTTTGGATTACGAGCAGATCCTTTCCACCACTTTGGTAAAGGTTGGTCTTGGTTCCAGGACTTCTGTGGCCGATCTCTTTATTTCTTTACGAATTCCAATCTCATCTTTCGATTCATACTGCTAATGAGCGGTTAGCGTCTTGTGGTATGACCTCTGTATTCCTGCTCTAGAAGTCGTCTTTGCATGGTGGATTGTGATCCCTTCACCTCTGCTCCGTGGAGGTTGTCGATGTCACTTACTGTTGTTTTTGGGGTTTCTCCCCCACAGTGCTCACAACGTTTCTGTCATCGACTGCTGTTCTTTTCCTTGGCCGGCCTGTTTGATGTACGGTTGTTAGTATAATAGTGGTTAATTTCTTTTTCAGGACATTCGCAATTGTTGTATTGGATCGGCTTGTGCGGTGTTTCTGATTGATTTTCCCTTTTATCTCAGCTTCAAAACGGCTCGCTTTTCTCCAAAAGACAACTCTCTGGTGTTCTCGTTGGTTTAACCTTTTAAAGATGCCATCTTCACAGACGAAACCAAAAACCAAAAATAGACATGCGGAGCTATTAACTGTTTAAACACACGGGCAACGAGAAACACCGGTCATTCACATGTTCCACCGTCTCTGATGACTTGAAAAATGTGCGGGTTCAAGCAATTCAATTTGTTCAATACATCAACATATAAATATCAGGAAATGAAAGAAACAAAAGTCCTTCCAATTTCCTTTCAGAAGGGATTGTACATGTGTAGTGTGGAAGGGGAAAAAAGCCCGGATGAAATAAGAGATGTAGCTCTGTACTGGGAACCAGAAGGCTGTAAGTTCAAATCTCACGACTGCCAATGTTAAACAGTGTTGGCTAGCTAATATGTTTGTCCTGACTAGAAGTGCCATCAAATCTTAAAATGGACAGATATACAGTACTCTGCAAAAGTCTTGAGCCACCCTTCATTTCTTCATATTTTGCTTCCAAAGAGTCAGACTTTCTTGTATATTTTTAATGTAGTCTTGAGGATCAGTTCTCCAGGCTTCCTGCATACCTCGATAGAAGAATCCATGATAGACCACTATCAGTCACGGACTGGCCTCCCTAAAGCCCGGATCTCAACAGTATCGAAGCGGTGTGGGAACGTCTTGATGGAGAACGGCGCCAACGTCCAAGCAAGAGCTCTGGAACGTCCTTCAAGAAGCCTGGAGAACGATTCCTGAAGACTACATAAAGAAAATACAAGAAAGCTTGCCTAAAAGAGTTCAGGCTACGTTGAAGTATAACAGGTGTTCATGCCAAATATTGACTTTAAAGCTTGTTTGAATTATACAAACTCTTTCTGCTGTTTACTGTACTTACATTCATGTTTGCAGATGTTTCAATACTGTATCTATTGTCTCATTTTCCTAGCAACATATACAGAAATGAGGGATGAGGAGTGGCTCAAGACTTGCGTAGTACTGTATTATCAGTAAAGCACCAGAGGAGGAAAACACAAGTACAAATCAGACAATAACAGTTCCAAAGAGAGAAGCATTCAGTAAGTACAGCGTGGAGTGTATTCAAATTTGGATTTCGTTCAAGGACCGTGACGAGACCAAACCCCTGCCCAAGTATGTCATACGTGTGAAGCAACTTTCTAATAAAGGCGTGCATCCAGCTTTCTTAAAAACACCATCGGAAGAAAACTGGGTAAATGTTTCATGGTCGGGTTGGGTCGTTTAAAAAAAAAAAAAAAAACCTTTTTCAGCAAATAATCATTTCACGTTACGTGATCCTGCTTGAAATCTCAGAGCACGGAAGACAAATAATTTGCATTGAATGGGATCTGCTGATTTAGGTTGGGATCCCCTGCCCTAAACCGTCAGCTAGTCTATACTCACCTGTGTGCTTTTTGTACACCTACAGGGGAGAAGTTAGAACCTTAACAAAGCTCACTACCACCAGTTTACCTTCTTTGACCACTTCCTCTGATTTTGCTCAAGAAGGTAACGGGGTGAAGATGTTTGGGCCGAGGAGGCCATGATAATGTGGACCTTAAGCAAACAGCTGAAGCAGCAGCAGAGTCACAGACGGACATTAAAACCTCTTCATGACGATGATCCGGGGGAGAGAGAGACAAGCAAGCAAATACAAATCTACAATAACAGTCAATGGACAAGTGAGGGTAAGAAGGAAAGGAATAGTAAGGTATAATTTCAACAGTAGCATGGTAAGTTACCGGCAAATAATATAGCATGAACCATGCTTTGCTTTGTCTGTTCTGTGCTACTGTAGCGGTGCAACATGGCAGCTCCCATACCCTATGTAGATATAAAGGGCTGATTCTAAGCTTGTGAAAAGACAACGCAATTATGAATTCCATAAGTATTTTATGGAATATATATATTTATATACTCCGGTTATGCTAATAGATGCCCTAAAGATCCTGCATAGTGGACCTTTTATGTTATAATACAATATGATCATGATGACGCACTTTAATAGCATCATGATTATACTTTATTATTGGTGCATACCTTCCTGCTTTAAACTCCCTCCATAGCCCCTGATGATCTAGATTAGATTTTGTTTGTTGTTGTTTTTATTTATTTCAGCCCTGAGACGTTGCAGCCGGCCCTCTTTCGTCTTCACAAGTTTCCTTAATTTGGCTCGCTGATTACAAATCCCCCGCCTGCTGCCAGGCTCCGGAGCTCCAGGAGGCCCCGTGCCCATATGCGTGCCCAGCCCGGAGGCCTTGGCGCTGGGCAGCTGTGCTCCGTGTCCCCCACCCCCATCTCTGCTGGCCCCTCTGGCGGAGGGTAATTAGTGCACGGCAGCCTGGCCCGCTTCCTTCCACCACTTAATGAAATAATGATTGGGTTTTCCATGTCCAGGGTGCCCTGAGAGTTAATTCGCTACACACACACGCGCGCGCACGCACACACACACACACACATAGAACACAATTGAAGTTCGCTCTCACACACTCTCTCTCCTTGTCTGTTTTATTTCTAAACGGTTAACACCTTTGTCGACCCAACGTGGGCTGTAACTCCCACTCCACAGTCAACACAGAGAACGGACTTTTTTATTATTATTATTATTATTATTTCTGCACAGCTATACCATCCATCGTTAAAACAGTCCAGTTTTCATTAGAACACTCTTTTCACTGCCCTGCTTGTGCCGCTTGCTGTATGAAAGTGTGTGTGTCCTTGTGTCTTCGCCTCGGGTTACACTTATCGCAGAGTGTTGAGGCTGTCTCCTCCCCACCCGTAACCATGCCAATTAAACCATTAAGCACTTGAAGACTCGACGCATTCACACACTCTGGGCCAATCTCGATAACAGAAGCTCTAGAGGTCACAAACTTTCCGACCCCCTGACCCCATCTCACTTTGTGAACCAGAAAATGCAAAATGTTTTTTTTTTATTATTATTATTAATATTATTTCCTCTTAGCGTGCAAATTTAAATAATTAAGCCAAGGTGTAAAACATGACTGACGAACATCGCAACATCTTCACTCTAATTAATTTTCCAGGATCTATAAATATTCATGAATATGCAAATTAGAACGCCCCCCCCTTCCCAAACTGGATCATAGTTGTCATAGCTGCCTGGATTTCAGTATCTCATTGTCGATTTGAATTCAGACTATAAGATTACAATTGCAGCAGTTAATCACTTACCATTAGCACTAGTTGGCTAAATTAGCACTCAAGTTACCAGCATCGTCAAGGAATGAGACAGCAGATGATTTTCTAAGAAACCGAATACAATTCGATCACATCGAGCACAAGTCCTGCCCCAGTGCATTGTGGGAAGGTGTGATGAAACGCACTCAAAAACGAACAAGCTGTCAGAGCCACCGGGTCTCAGCTTACAGGTCCTTTTTGGTCATGAGTCACCCAACAGCACTAGGGGTTTCTGGGTATTTTGACTGCTTCCTGCCTTTTAGCGCTTCTAAAAGTCACACACCAGAGTTCAGGGCAAACATCCACGCAGCTTTAATGGAAGCTCTCGTAACGTGAATCAGACCAGATGGAGTGGAGAGATGTAGTATACACCGTGTAGTTATATAATTATGGGCTAAATGTAGTTTATTTAATTATATGCTCCTTCTAATCCAAGTTGAATTTTAAAAGTAGCGCTGCTGCATTAACACCAAACTGCAACTGTGTCTAATGTTACGAAACTAAACATGAGCGGATACGAGGTCAGTTCCCCCCCCCTTAACATTAACATGAAGTGTTAATGCTGTTATACTTAAATACGTGTGAGCGATCATAAATTATAGACACCATCATTATTTTAGAAGGTAAGTAGGTAAGTCATTGAAACACTAATCTGCATCAGATATTCACACAGAACAGATATACACACAGTCCGCCAAAAAAAATGGATACACACGTCAGGAACCCTTCTTACACACAAGTGTCTGGAAGCTAACGGCCACCACTTGTAACTGTAGAGGCCAAAGGCAACTTGTATTAATCTCGTGACTTGTGAATAAATTTAGTATTAAAATATTTATACAGATTTTTCTTTTCCTGAAGTGTGTATACGTTTTTTTTTTTTTGTTTGTTTTTTTTTTTGCCTGACTCCGTATATATAAAACATGTTTTTATACATAAATATACAGACATCTCCAGAATTATTGGCACTCGTGGTAAAGAGAAGTAAAACTGATTATAGGAAAGATGTCTTTGTAGATAATTAACTCAATCTCATAAGAGGAACGAGCGAGAAATTATGAGAGAAATACATATTTTTGTAGTGTTACAAGTTGGAAAAGAAATTGGTTAAATTGGGATTATACAAAAGCACCCGTAATTGCAGCATCACATGATGTCAATATAAATACACATGTTCCTGGAGAACATACCTTAACAAAGCGCATCATAAAGACAGATTATTCCGACAAGCAAGCAAGAAGCCAAGGTAACATGATGCTCCCATCACCATGCTTTACTGTAAGGATGGTGTTCTCGGGTTGATGTTGGTGTTGGGGAATTGCTTAGCATAGCACTTTATGCCAAGTCTCATCAGACCCGAGGAACTTCTTGCAAGTTTCCTAGAGAATCTATTTGTCCTCCAGGGAACTAGGAATAATAATAATAATATAATTATAATAATAATAGCCCAGACACCAAATCTGCTAGTCCCAATACTGATTTATCCAATACATATTTATCTATAATCATCCATCCTTATTTAAGGATGATCTCCAAAGACACCTAGAACCACACATCGATGTGTTCTTGAGCTCATGTCACAAGGTCCAGTGAATCCAGCTCTTACGAAAGAGGTCTGAACAGGGCAAGTTCAACCTCGATATCTGAATTTCCCTGCATAAGGTCACCCCAATTCCCCCGCACTCATCCACTCATTTGGGTTTTTAGAGCTTCTGTGGGCCGTGGGACACAGTCACGTGCTGGGTCGTGTACCGGTGAGACGTCCTTCAGGCACAGCGTCCAAGGCCAGTGCATCTGCTCTTTAATGGCCACCATTAAATATTCCCCAACATGCCAAAAAGCTGCTACACTGAGACGCCCTCGCTCTCCCCTCTCCTCCTCCCTAACCCCATCAATCCTGCAGCCTGCACTACGCAAGACAGCCTCCGGAAAAATGGGCCTGTTTATGAGGAACCACAAGTCCAAGGGGACACGCACACACAGGAACATGTACGCGCAGGCAGAAAGCCATGCGTGAGTGTGTACCAAGTGGTTCAGAAAGCAGAGGTCTACACAGGAAGCTAAGGAGGCTGTAGATGTCATTTGCATGACCTCCAAACACCCACAGACACACGCTGGTATGTTCCGCAAAACTTCCAACTGGCTCGGGATCGTGGGTCTGCTGTTTTACTCGTTCGTCTCAGGCTAATGTCAAGCTGATGTCACCATGCTGTGTTTATCATGTGTGAAGCCTGCATTGCATTAGCCAGCTTATATGTGTGTGTGTGTGAATAAGAGTCATGCATGCCCACTGCGCCACCTGGCCATTTGAAGGGGCTGCAATGTGCGATGACGGAATTTCTCTCTGATTTATTTATTTATCCCCTCGTTTATTTATCTCTCTCCCCCCACTTCCACTATGGGAGAGAGGGGAGGCGTGGAGCTGCATTTTAATTTGACGCCAAGCCAAAGCACCTTCATCAGAAGGTTAATTCTGTCTGTCTCCTTGTGGAGTACTGTTTTCTCTCTCTCTCTCTCTCCTTCTCTCTCCCCCTTCTTTCTGTCTCAGGACTATAAAGTGTGTACCAGCAGGATTCAGCAGACAGAGGGTGTGTTGTACACTAGTCTGGGTGTGTTACACGTCTAACTAAAATCCGACATGCAGCTTCAGGCTCCGAGAGACCTGGATAGTGTTCTGTGTAATTATTCAGGACTTGCACCTCAGCATTGCCTATTTCCCAAATCTGACTGGTCAGAAGGTATCGATTCATTTTCCGTAACGGCGGCACCGACAGTAATGTTTAATACGTCGTTCCTTCTATAGTAAGCACAGATTCGCAGGGACATGTAGGGCAGATAAATGGATAAAACTGTGTAGGAGCTCTCAAAACAAGCCAGGTTCTGGAAAAGTATCAATCACGGTTTGATTATAAAATAAAATTTCACAAACTTTGAACACCCAGGAGAGCACCATTAAATCTGTTACTAAAATATGGAATGAAAGTCACGAACCAGGTAAGGAGTCCGAGCAGCCAAGGGAACACGATGCTACCACCACCATGCTTCACTGTAGAGGATGGTATTCTCAGCTTGATGAGCACCGTTTGGTTTTCTCCAAATGTAGTTTTGTCTACAACTGATAAAAATATAAACACATATCCATACTTAACACAACGTTTTCCATGATGAGGCGCATTTGGCCCTTTTTTTTTTTTTCTTTTTTTTTTAAGAGTCACTATATTCAGTGCTTTGTAACAGCCAGATGTACAGTAATATTCAATCATCTTCCTCAATAAATAAATGACCAAGTATAATATTTTCATCTCATTTGTTTGACTGGGTTCTCTTTATCTACTTTTAGG
>JAQQZX010000039.1:1604161-1616591 GCA_030068355.1 Notoglanidium maculatum | reverse complement strand
ATCTACTTTTAGGACTTGTGTGAAAATCTGATGATGTTTTAGGTCATATTTATGCAGAAATATAGACAATTCTAAAGGGTTCACAAACTTTCAAGCACAACTGTAAGTCAAAGGAGTCTTCAGGATGGAACAGTTTGCACTTTTTGGCTTGTTAACATGACGATACTCTTTTTCCGTCTTATCAACTTCAACAGAGACGAGACGAAAGTCCGGTGAGGGAAGGACTGTTTATAGCTACTATAACATAAGTTAGAACAGGAACTCGTTTCGGGGATGTTCTACAACATTAAAAGTCACCACAGTGAATGCATATGAAAAGCATGAGTCTTTCTTTAATAAATGAAACCGTTGTAGTATTAGAGGAATGAAGCTCTTCAGGACACGCCGTTATAACAGTAACGCCGCTTTGTTCCACGCCACATCGCACCACCTCGTCATTGCTTATTTTTCTATAACAGCACACCCCCAAGTATTTTATTCCTTAAATAAAGCATCGATGCCTGCAGGCAAAAAAAAAAAAGCGTTATCCGGTCTTCAGATCCTTGTACGTGTTTTTTCTTTTTTCTTTTTAAACATATAATAGATTGTTTATCCTCCAGTATTTTTGTTAGTGGGTGTTTCTGAGTCCTGCCAGCATTCTCAGCTTTGTGTTTTGCCTGTGATTGTGTGATCTGGACTGTCTACTTCAATTTCACCTTTGTTAAATCTTGCACATGTATCCTACCTTTCAGCCTCCTGCGTTTTATCCTCTTCTAACACATTCTTCTCCGGAACTACTTCTCACATTTTAAAAACGCCTGTCTTTTTTGCAGTGAGCAGAAACGGTCAAACCGTCTGTTCCACCATCGCGTTATTTATGTAGACCTGTTTTATTTTTTTTTTTTTTTAATGATTTTTAGTGGCTTCACACATTTATTTCCAGATCATCCTTAGTTCCAGACAGTCTCTGCTTATCATGTAGTACATCTTAAAATGTCCTTGCGCACCTACAGTGAAACTACTGGAAAAGGACCGTTGTAGTAAGGAATTTATTTTGGAGTACTCTGTGGGGTTTGCGGTTATAGTCCGTATTATTTACTATTGCTGTTTAACTGAAATGAGAATGTGTAGCACTCGAGGGAGAAAAAATTCTAATGCGCCAGGCGATAACTATGAACAGTCTTCATTACAGATCTCACAGCAGGAAGACAAGGCCACTTATAAAACCACTCGCTCACAAATGCAGGTCTTTTTGCTCACATTATTGCTTTTCATTCAGATGAATTGAAAGGAAAGGATATCTGGGCCAGTACTTGAATTGATCGTGAACGTTGTTCATTTAAGCAGTATTTCTCGAGCCGTAACAGGTGTGCGCTGCTTGACTGGAGGGATTGCTCCTTTTCCAGATTCGGAGAAACCGCTGAGCGAGATGGGCAACGGCCTGCCGCAGTGGAGACTCAACGAACAGCTCTTCCCCTGTCCGGTGTGTGGTAAAGTGTTCGGACGCCAGCAAACACTCTCCAGGCACCTATCCTTACACACAGGTGAGATCCCAGTACTCTTTCTCTCTCTCGCGCACACACACACACACACACACACGGTTCATCGAATTAGAAAAACATCACCTGATCTTTCATCAAATCTGCCGCAGTACAGTTTTGGTGATCCTGTAGCTTTAGATTCCTGAGTGGAACCCGATGCTTTTGTAGCCCAGAAAACATATTGGCTTTTCTGCTCACCACGGTTGTAAAGAGTAGTTCTGATTTGATTTGATTTATACCATACCTTCCTGTCGGCTCGAACCAGTCTGGCCATTCGCCTGCGACCTCTCTCATCAACATTCCACTGTAGAACCCGTGCGAACCTCTTTAGTTGCTGTTTTTTAAACCATCGCGTATAAACTCTACAGAATAACGTGAGTAAAAATCCCAGCTCACCACCAATTGCTCAAATCAGCCTGCCTGGCACCAGCAGCCATGCCACGGTCGTCCAGTTTCCGAGGTTGCTATGAAAAAATATTGGAACGATTCCTCTCTGTAATATCATTTGACATTCTATTACAGTTCACAGTAAACACCAAAATCAGGCTGGGGGTTTCCAGGTATTATCCCATTCTGCCTCAATTACTGTGATTGTTCCAGTCGACACGCACACAAACGCACACATCACGGCGTTTAGAATCGATACAATAATCCAGACTGTTATTACACTTTTCTCCTAAACAGATCATTAAAAACAAACAGTCAATTTTATATAATTACCCAGTTATTTCCAGCGTAGACAATCAGCCAAGGCACGTTTGGTGTCTAACATTCGCTCTCACCCACAATCTTATGCAAGCGATTATAATGCAATGCTATAGAGGCTGCCATCTTGGCTAACTAGAATCAGTGTTTGTTTATTTATTTATTCTGATTTTTTTTAGCGCAAGTCTGGTATTGTGCAGCCCCCACGTCTCACTCTTTCGAACTTGAATGTGTTATTCTGCAAATATAAAAGTACAAATACAACCAGGAAGCTTAAAGTCAGTATATGGAGATTATGGAATATGTCTACTCAAAAGATTTTGGGTAGTCGTAAACCATCTCTCCTTCTTCTGCAAACGTTATACACCCAGTATGATCTAAAGGACGCGGAAAATTGCGTCAACTTGGTTTTCTGTCGAGCCTTTAACAGGAAGCCTGCAATAAACTTCGATTATGAAACGTAGGTTCTCAAGTGAACACTGTTGACGTCTACCTGCTGCTGTAATCATAAAGTCCCTGTCCCTGTGCTCATCCCAGGACTTGCGTTCACAATATTCTCACACTGAACATCCTTTGACACACTGAAAGTGTTAGGTGTCAAACAGTAGTATCACCCAGAACCTTTCAGACTACTAATTTTTTACTCCGTACATAGGTTATTATAGCAATCAGCCTGGCTATTATTGGTAATCGGCAAACTTGTAGGCTTTGTGTGCGCGCGCATGTGTGTGTTTATATCTGTGCACGACTCTGTGTGTGTCCTCAGAGGAGAGGAAGTATAAGTGTCACCTATGCCCGTATGCGGCGAAGTGCCGTGCCAACCTGAACCAGCACCTCACCATCCATTCGGTCAAGCTGGTAAGCACGGACGCCGAGCACCTCGTTAACTCAGTCACCAGCGAAGGAGGAGAGCGCAAAACCTGCCCCTACTACTACAGGTACACACACATACCCTGTTCACGCTCATCACCACAGTTTCTCTTCACACCAGTCGTGTGTCCAGGCTTTTAAACATGAGGCGGAATCATTTAATTATCTACAGGCAGAAATTTACAAGCGAGCCCACCGGGCCAGTAAAAGCTCCAGTGTGCTGCCCGGTCTCATGGTGGTGTTTCTGGAAACCGACTAGACCAAAAAGTGGTAGCTTACGTAATGTAATAACCAGGGATGTATTGATACTGATGCATTTGCAGACATAAAAAAAAAGCAGAATGTGAAAATATCGAAAAGGACGAACTGCAGAATATTCCTACAGTACGAGTAATAGATATAAACATAAAACTCAATACTAGGGGTTTAGTGCCGGTAGCGAATGCTGGCTCGATGAGAACAATTGTCTAGGATTACACTTTTTGTTCTTGATGGTCAGCCTCTATCGATCGTCGACTACGCGGGATTCCAACGCAAGACAGTAAAGCTTTCTTTACTTAGAGCTGTACAGAAGCGCTTTTCCAAAGTGTGCTTTTTTTTTTTTTTTTTTTACATTTCAAAATGCAAATCTAGCTAGCATTATAAAACCGAGCCTGGTAGCCTAAGCGCGTGAAAATACGCACGTGCACTTTGACACAACGTAATCCAGCCGAATAACACGTTATAGGTTACTCATTTCAGTACGAGAAAAATGGTGTCGATGCATTCTTAGAAATAAAGTATGATGAACTAATCAGCTTGGAAACAAGGAAGTGTATAGCCATGTAACATGTCGTGTTTACACGCTAAAAAAAAGTCAGTAGTGCCGGGATTAGACTGCACGGATTCGGCCCGATTTTGACAAGATTTTGTCGTGGCTGACACATTTCCAGTGTCAGGCCCAAACATGAACATCGGGAACGACAAACAAGCTTTGTAGCGTGATGTAATCGAAGAACAGCAATGTGGCTGTGACACCTACAACTTGTTTCTTGACGTTCCTTCTGTAGCCATGATTGATGCATTTTCTTGACCCTTCTCCACGACGGTGCACAAGGACGTGAACAATGATTGGTCGGGATCCGAACAAGGCATGGCAAGAATGTATGGCACCGTGATTGCTTAATCGGACATCGGTGCTCATCGTGAAACACAAAAAATACTGTGTAGTCTGATCCCGGCATAAGACATGGCCAGTGTTTCAGCCATAAGCTGATGTTCTGTCTTCACATTTCAGGTAAAAGATATTTTATCTGGCGAACGTCTTGATTTTCTCCAAGTATGTTTAACTGTGAGGTGACATTGTTGTGCTAGGAGCAGAGTCATATGATGACTTTGCACTGCACTATATTTGGTCAGTTTTTCAAAAAGAATCCCAGCTATGCGGATGCGTTGTGGGCGGATTTGGAACGTGTAGTTTGCGCTATATTTTTAAGGTGTGTGGTTTTGCGAAAGTCAACAGGAAGTTTCATAGCTTGCACATGAACACTGCTTGGCCCGGTCACCAGGCCACTGAATTGTCCACCTGCGATAAGGCACTCGGTACTCACGTACTGTAGCTGCTCTGTGCTGAAGGGATTCGGTCAGAATGCCCACAATGCCACAATGATTAACCCCTTAAACTCAGATTTTCAGTAACTACCTGGGATTATTCATTAACTGCAGGAAATGTATGTAAGCAATGTCACATGCCCTGCCCTGGAAGTTCGAATGGTTAAATCAACATGAGGTAGATACCATTCATTTAGTCTGCAATAAGTGTATAGGAGTAATTGACCTCATGTCAGAGCTCTGAGAAGTTTGCTTCGAGGCCAGATTTGAATGATGAGGCTTATTTCAAGGGTGGCAGCGGTCACCCTGCGCTACCCCTTTGGCCACGCCCCTCACTGACATCATCTCGTGTCTCGAGATCTCGGTTCGCTTTACCTGCGTCTTGTTACTGATAGTTTCCAGAAAGAATTTTGCCTGGCTTGTAATTAGATAGAAGACATTATAAGTACATGTAATTAAATAATAACCGCGGAAACTTCACAAAGATAATCTCTGACCGAACCCAAATAACATCTATTGCCTGGTGAATAGAGAAACACTGATCAAATATTGAGGACGAGCTTCAGCTTCGATTTCACATAATGTCTCGTCCAATTCGCTGCCGTATTCTTTTAATCCATGCTGGGAATATGTGCAGTGTTCATTCATCGTGTGTGTGTACGAGAAGGAGAGGGAGAGATCTTAGCACCTTTAAAACAGTATTACTGCAATGAAAAGGTCTTCAGCTCTGTTCTGAGACAGTAGCGCATTGTGAAATGTTTGCTGAAAGCTGATTGGCTGATGGTGCCCATGGTAGTTAAGTAACCCAGTCATCATTTGGAAAGCAATTATAGAGTAGCACAATGATGCAACACACCAAGTTTTCAGCACAAGTGAATTAAGGATCCCGAGAAACAGTTCTCGGTTTAGTAATAATAATAAATGATGTATTTATTCGTTCAGGTCCCTTTACATGACACGAGGGTCATTTCGACACAGAGTATAAATACATTAAACGTTGGCGGTTGGATGTTTTGTTTTCTACTTCAAATTATTGAAAAATGTTTCCCAGAGAATTTTTGAGAGGGGGAGAGATAAAGATCAGTACATCCCTCGTAATAACCTCGCAGTGTGTGTGTGTGTGAGAGAGAGTGGTTGCATACATGTGTCTGTAAAACACTTTACAGAGGCTTACACCCTGAAGCCACATTTTGTTGCCTCCCAACAGGTAACACGCACAGTTTCCCCTCTCTCCCTCTGTCCCTCTTCTCTCGGTAGCTGTCGAGTGTGCGGTTTCCAGACGGAGCTGAACGCACAGTTCGTGAGCCACATGTCACTGCACGTGGATAAGGAGCAGTGGATGTTCTCGCTGTGCTGTAACTCGTGCGAGTACGTGGGAGTGGACGAGGCCGAGATGAAGGCTCATATCAACGCTGAACACACAGGTCAGACACTTCTGCACTACACTTAAGACCGCTAGACTATACACACTCATACTCAAGGAGAGAAACTGTCACTACAGAGAGAGTCGCATGGAATAGACAGAGAAACGCTTTCTATTTATTTATTTTTTTATTTTTGGAAAGAATTTTTTAGGAACCAATAATAGAACGGTCATTGTGGTATGTCTGAAGGCACGTGAAGTGTCTTATGTTAAACCTGCTATCGGCGTACACAGAGCTGCATCTGACGGATTACTGGCAGAAGGTAAGCGATCGCTGTGTGGAAGTGACCGAGGAGCTCGAGGCGTGGCTAATAAGACTAAAAGCAAAACTCCTGAAGTAGATGAAACGGAGTCGTTTTGCGGTAATGGTGTTTCGTTTCATTTCCTTTGGCTCCGTATTGGAGCTGAAAATTGGACACTAGTCACTTTGAGTAACACAGTAATTATAGTAGAGGTGTCTTAGAAGTAATAGAGCAGTCACATACTTTACACTTGAGTAACAATCATGCCAGGACTTTTGCTTTAACTGTTCTTAGTCGGGCGATTTTAAGTTCAGGCAGAAAACAAAAAGTACCGTACGTCTAAAAGAGCATCACAAATCATTACTGTAATCACAAATGTGACTCACTGGTAAATAATAGCCAGGTAGGAAATCAAGACGCACGCCAAAGTTCTTTTAAATAACTTTTAACTAATAATATTAAACAAAAAATCTAATCATTAAATTCTAGGGTCGATTACTAGAATTCGCATAGCACTCAGGAAGTTATAGTTTCTCAGGAAACCCCATTTAGTACCGTATGTGAGGACAGTGCTTTAGACCAGGGGTTGTCAGCCAGCAGGCCGCAGTCCCGAAATATCCAGCCAAGTGTTTTAGCACCCAAAGATTATAGTAGCACAACTTATCAACCTTTGAGGGTGGGGAAAATGGTTTATTTTCTCTCCAATTTGATCAACGTACATAAAGCCAACCTCGACATCTTTTTGCTGATGCTGCAGCATAACCCACTCAGAGGAACGCGATACCCACCCTCTTCCACATATATCAGCTCGCGGTTGTCTAGCGTCACTGTGATCGACATGGGAGAGAGTAACACCATCCATCCCACCCAGAGAGCATGGCCAGTTTTGCTCTCTTGACACGGATTGTTAAAAAAAAAATGTTGACAAAGAATGCAGAATGGTTTAAAGATGATCGGTGCCGAGATCTCCTCTGTTCAGAGTTTGAGCCGTGAGTCAAAAGTGATTATGTGAAACACCACTACAGAACAAAATAGCCACTTCAAATTTATGCTTTTTTTATGTTCCTAAATGAATCGCTGATGGTTAAGCATTAAAAGGTAGCTGGTGTTGTCATTCAGTGATGATATTCATTTATCTGGGCTTTTATAAGCAAGAAATTTTGTCACTAGACCTTCAGTTTTGTTTTGTTTTTTTGCTTTACAAGAACTTCATTGTGAGTTTAAAATGCAGCCTTGTGGAATTGTGGTTTTTTTAATTTATAAATGATCTGTAAAAAAAAAAAAAAAAGAAAAAGAAATTCACCCACTGTACTCTGGTGTCTGACTGTGAAAAGTGATTTCTCTATTTGTGAGCATTTTTGCTTGATTTATAGGACATGAATCACATTATGACCAAAACCATGAACCAAGTCCTTTTTTTATTTAAAAAGGTAAGTTGTACAAAATGCATTGCAAAGCTACATCCTTTCGCTTTTAAAAAATATTAATAGACATGGCTAGAATTTAGATTCTTCTGTAGAGATTGATGAATCACAGGTGAACTTTAAGATTTTCTGGGTTACTGGAAGCACATCCATCAGCCGTTTCTGTCCTCTAGCACACAGCACAGTGTAATGAACAGCCAGTAGCCAGTTCTTTGTTAACCTTCCATAGACTTTTCGGTCCAAATCTGAAGGTCGATAGTGTTTTTAACAAAAGAGCCGGTGGGTTTATCGCCAAGGTGCGCTGGCCTGCTGTTACAAGAGTTTATGTCTGAGGGTGGCCCAGACTTGTGTGTGCGAGCGAGTGTGTATTTATCTAGAAGACCTGGCGTTATCAGACACAGGAGGTTGAGAAATCAATAGCCTGAACGGTCCCCATGCAGCCACCCACGGCCAGGGTTCCCACTCTCTCGCACCCGCTGCTGGCATTTAAAGTGTGCCAGAGTGGCCGTGTCCATCGGGCAGGGTGACAGCGAAAGGCCAGCTCGATGTGTCAGGTGTAATTTAGACCTGTGCCAGGGACACTGCCTTCTGCAGAATGGCTGACCTCTAATCAGTCTCTCTCTCCACTTCCCGAGATGTCTGCTGGAGAAAAAAGACAGGTTTTCAGTGCGTGTACGTCTTCCTGCTGCAGGGTTTCAAGCTCATTCAGATGCTAATCCATCTCCATGTCATATAGCACGTCAGCTTCACTTATACTAATAGAGGCCACTGATTTCACTCACATTGGCGATTTTTTTTTTTTTTCCAGTTCGTATCATTCAGTATCCCCCATCAAACCAGGGATTATTGTGGTCACCCTCTCTGCTTAGCCTGACTGTCTTGTTGGAAGTTTAGTATGCCAGACTTATATGTTTGTCAGACAGACAGTGTATTCAAGCTAGCATCATGTCCATTCCATTAGCTACGGAGCCCTAGGGGAGAGTCATGGCCTGCATTGCTCCCCCCATCTTAGCTCTAGTGCCCGTGACCTGACCGCCCCCTCCCTCTAGCCCTCGCAGACTGAGGAAATCAATAAGGCTGCAGCCTTGATTGTTCTGCCTGCTTGCATACAGACAACAGGAGCTCAGGATCCCCGTTGACTTTATAATGCTGCAACGACCACTACACAATCAACATGAAACAGGAAAACAGCCTTTTACCTCAGAAAACTCTCTTCCCTCTCAAAAATAGACCTTTATGAAGCATTGCAATGCAGTTTGAGCCTACCACTAAGCCATCTGTTGGCTCTGATGTAATGACAACAGCTTCAGTCCTTAAAAAAAAAAAAGAACAAAAGATGAAAATTACGGTGAATTGCCTCTGCGCTAGTGGATCCCAAGACCAAACTCAGAAAGCATGCAGTGAATTAGTGGAATCCATTGAGAGCTCACCAGAGACTGGTCACTTGCAACCAAGATGAGTTTCCTCTCCAACCATGGTTCATGTGTTTTCAAAACAGGTTACTCCCTTGTTAAATCTGACACAACACTTAACATAATCCACTCAGATATGACAGCAATAATTTCCCCTGAAACAGCAACAGCCACTCAGAAACGAGTGACATTTAAAATGAGATTTTCATCATTTTATGCAAAATTAGGTATGATGCAGTAAAAAAAAAAAACAAATGTAAATGGTTTTGTCCATTCAATAATTCCTAAGGTGCAAGTTGTCCAAACACCTTTTGTACTTTAAAGAAAAGTAACACTCTGGTAAATACATAATCCAGACTATATCAGACTGTACATTTTAGCTACTACCATTTCTTATTGGGAAAAGTGATCACTGTAGTGGTCTCTGAATGGCCACAACAGACAAACCTGGAGCAACAGCAGCAAATGATCACTTTTTAAAGTACAGGAAAGATTTAATTCCAGCAAGCTCTTGTACTGCGTAAAAAGATGGCTATGACTTTCATTGATAATGAAAGGTTTGATATCAATAAAGGGGACAAAACTGAAGCATCCTGCTATAGCACTTGCCAAATACAGAGCAAAGAAATGATGGCCAAAGCGTATTGTGTGGATGACGTTCTGTTTCATGTGCTTTACCTATACAGGTCTGAATTCCAGGAGTCCCCTGAGTGAAAGTAAGAGTACGTCTTCATCTCTCTCGGCCCTCAGTGACTCCCTGAACAGCTCTGAGAGCGGAGACGTTACCCAGGGAAGCGAGGAACTCAAAAGTCTGTTGGTCCCGCCCTCATCTGCCAGCAGCCAATCGAGCTTGGCGTCAGGATTGGAAGAGAAATCAGAAAAGGGTGAGAGTTTGATTGCAGAAATCAATGCATTTTGCAGGGACCGTAATATGTCTGGGGGGGGGGGGACTAATACAAAACTAATACAGTTAGGTTTGTTTGGGTTGTTTTTATTTAAAAAGTCATTTGGTGATTCCACATGTCTTCTAGCTGTCTGCACCGCAAAGTCAGTTTGCGTCCTACAACAAAATGCTGATGGTTTGGGAATCTCAGTCTCGAACATCTTATTCATTTATATAACTTCGTAACTGACCACTGCAGGGTTTGTAGACTATTTTTGAAAAATTGCAACCATGAGAGAAGACAATAACTTTATTGCAGTTGCGGTGAATTAAATAAAAACTTCATCTTATAATAAACACTTACAAAATGTCGAGTAGCTACACACTCAGAATATAGAACACACAAACTATTACATATTACCCAGATATTGTCATGGACACTGAAGTGTTGGACACTGAATGGTACAATATTGGTTAAAACTTGTAAAACCATCCATTTTTATGCTGTGCTTTACGAAACTTACATCTGGTTACCTAATAATTTGTTCCTTTAGCCAGTAAAAACACTAACCAGTTCTTGGAAAAGGTCTGCGGTTCCCTGCCAACACCAATCCCCTGCATCAGTACCATCACTTTGAGGGAGGAAAAACTTTACTCAACCAAAGGCTTAGCCAACCAAAGGCTTATTCTTTTAAACAGCTATTTTGTTTGACTAACACCACCCCAGCAAGAAACACCACCAAGACATTAAAGCAGCACTCTTGCAGGTTGTTTGTTTAGTAATCACATTTACAGCCTACATCGAGGATGGAATTTTAGTAAATGGTCCAAGGCTAACCTAAGAAGTTTGTACTTCTGTGTTCATGTCATCTGCTGTCTTCTGGTTTTGTTGCTTTGAATAATAGTGTATGGCAAACGCATAAACATGTAAACGTGTCCTCTCTCCCTCCCCCTCCCTCAAGGCTTTGAATGTGTGTTCTGCAACTTTGTGTGTAAGACACGGGCCATGTACGAGCGGCACCTGCAGATCCACCTGATCGCACGCATGTTCGAGTGCGATGTCTGCCACAAGTTCATGAAGACACCCGAGCAGCTCCTCGAGCACAAGAAGTGCCATACGGTCCCCGCTGGAGGGCTCAAGTAAGGAAAGCAAGTACAGCACGAGTTTCCTCTACCGCCTCACAAATCCCACTCCCTCCCCCAACCGCCCTACATAACCCTTGCCCATCTGCCCCCTTCCCACCCACAACACAACCCTCCCACCCAGTAGTGAGCTCCCCCTGGAGTGCTGCTTTTGGATCAGGCCAATACATTAAAGGGAATAATCATACTTTCCTCAGTCTGAAAAAACAGCCAATATTGGAGGTGCAGATATTCACAAATTAAAGTCAGCATGTTGGTTTTAAAATTTTAATTACAATACAACTGCATCAACAAAGAAAGGTGCAAATTTGACTGCTTCCATGCACTACCACACATACTCCAGCCAAGCCCACTCCCCTGCAGCATCTCTGACCACTCCCACTTGATCCAACACACACCTTCAAAAACTCTGGCCACTCCCAAAATGTGACCACTCCCACTCACTTTTGGAGACACACTGACTAATCATACCTTGGTCCCACAAACTGAACCGTCCTACATGCTTCTGTAAAAACAGACCAGAAATTTCTGTATAACCCTGACCTCCCACTACCACAGACAATCTGACCATTCCAACCTGCTCCTGAAAAACTCTGACTATACACACATTCACAGTCAGAAGCTCGGACTATGTTCATACAGAAACTTTGACTATGCCCACCCGATCTTGCAGAAACCGTGCTTCCTTTGGCTCCACTCCTCCTCTGACCACTTTCTCAGACATTCTAAGTATGCCTGCCTGCTCCTACAGAAACTCTGATCATACCCACTCCTACAGAAATTTTCACCAATCCTGCCTGCTTCTACAGAAATCTTAACCATCCATATCCACTCCTGCAGAGACTGACCAATCCTGACTACAGCTACAGAAGCACTGACCAACAGAAATCCTTGACCAATCCCTCCCACTCCTTTAGAAACTCTGACCAATCCCATCCTCACCTTTAGAAGCTCTGACCAATCCCACCCATTTCTTTAGAGACCGACCAATCTCATCCACACCTTTAGAAACTTTGACTAACCCCTTCCGCTCCTTTAGAAACTTGGGCCAATCCCACACAGTCCTGTAGAAACTCTGACGAATCCCACCCATTTCTTTAGAAACTTGGGCCAATCCCACCCATTCCTTTAGAAACTCTGACCAATCCCACCCATTTCTTTAGAAACTTGGGCCAATCCCACACAGTCCTGTAGAAACTCTGACGAATCCCACCCATT
>JAQQZX010000039.1:1586000-1604061 GCA_030068355.1 Notoglanidium maculatum | reverse complement strand
CCAATCCCACCCATTTCTTTAGAAACTTGGGCCAATCCCACACAGTCCTGTAGAAACTCTGACGAATCCCACCCATTTCTTTAGAAACTTGGGCCAATCCCACCCATTCCTTTAGAAACTCTGACCAATCCCATCCACACCTTTAGAAACTCTGACCAACCCCTCCCACTCCTTTTAGAAACTCTGACCAATCCCATCCACACCTTTAGAAACTCTGACCAATCCCTCCCATTTCTTTAGAGACTGACCAATCTCATCCACACCTTTAGAAACTTTGACTAACCCCTTCCGCTCCTTTAGAAACTTGGGCCAATCCCACACAGTCCTGTAGAAACTCTGACGAATCCCACCCATTTCTTTAGAAACTTGGGCCAATCCCACCCATTCCTTTAGAAACTCTGACCAATCCCACCCATTTCTTTAGAAACTTGGGCCAATCCCACACAGTCCTGTAGAAACTCTGACGAATCCCACCCATTCCTTTAGAAACTCTGACCAATCTCATCCACACCTTTGGAAACTTTGACTAACCCCTTCCGCTCCTTTAGAAACTCTGACCAATCCCATCCACACCTTTAGAAACTCTGACCAACCCCTCCCGCTCCTTTAGAAACTCTGACCAATCCCATCCACACCTTTAGAAACTCTGACCAACCCCTCCTGCTCCTTTAGAAACTCTGTCCAATCCCATCCACACCTTTAGAAACTCTGACCAATCCCACCCATTTCTTTAGAAACTTGGGCCAATCCCACATAATCCTGTAGAAACTCTGACCAATCCTACCTGCTCCTCTGGAAATTCTGACTGACTTTAAACATTCCTTTAGAAACTCTGACCAATCCTACCAATTCCGGAGCAAACTGTGGCCAATCCCACAAACTCCGAGAGACTCTGACCAATCCTACCTGCTCCATTAGAAACTCTGACCAATCTTACCCAGTCCAGATGAAATGCTGACCAATCCCACACATTTATTTAGCAACTCTAATCCCACCCTCTCTTCTGCCACCCTCTCCTAGAGCTATTTTTGTTTGTACCCTTTGTTCTGAAACTAACTCCTGCTTCAGTACCCTAATAGCCCTGGCCTGATCTGCCCCCACACCCCTAGTGTTGGACAGCAAGTATTTGGTTCATCTTTTTCAGTATTAGGGGCATGAATTTTTTTTAGCTGATCACTCACCTTTGTAGGTGGCTAAGTTTTTGGTACGGCCTCTGCTTTCCCTGGGGCTGACTTTATCTCATCAACAGATATTATTTGTGCATTAGTTGGGCCTTGATCTTCGGCAAATCACAATTGTCAATGTTCGATATAATGCCAGCATTCAATATGTTGGAACTTAATCTAGTTCCTCAAAATACCATTAGATTACACAGTCTTGAAAAAATTCTGAAATAGATTGCACAGTACAGTTCCTCACATTGGCTCCAAGTCATACTGCATTGTATTGTTTGCTGCCTACATTGCTGGTAACAATTCCCCTCTAGACAATTAATCTGAACATGAAAAGATATTAAATAAACTTTCCCTGTTGCCCCAGACACCTGATCCTACAGCAGCATTTGAGGGAGAACTCCCCGCAAACCCTCATCAGCCTCCCCCCCCCAAATAAAATACACGGACATAGAAAGCTCCTGAATGTGCCATGACAGCCATTAGCTATAATTCGCATAATTTTTTTATTTATGTTGAGATTTCCAAAACAGAAGTAGAAATTTGTCTAAAGCACTTTCAGGAACAAACCCATCTCTGCCATGCGACAGTAGCTCATTCCAGCACGAAGTCTGGTTCTGCATGTGCAATATCTGAAGAAATCACGACGAGCTAGTCAGCGCCTCTCCATCTGTTAAACCAGCCCACTGCCAAGAGCATTAGACTCGAGTTCACACTGTTCTTTCCCAGCCTGTCCTAGTCGCCAGCACTTACACAAAACTAAACACATGCAGCACATTTCTCCCTAGCCACACTACTACACACAGTCACACATACACACACACACATTGACCCCTTTGTGGTTCATTTGTGGATCATTTCTTTTTCTCCCCCCTGCAGAGTGTTCCAGTACATAGTCCAGTCTTTTCTCTTTTTCGTGGTATTTGTCTAGCCGTGTGACATACATAATTCATGTCTCAGAGTCTTGTGTGTATTTCAGATGCCATTGCCTCATCATGTCTTTATGGCTGTGCTTTCTCATGCTAGCTACTTTAGCCTGTAGTTATCGGGCTAAGCATAATAGAGTTAGAGAGATGCAGCTTGTCACTTGGCGTGTTAGTCATGCCTTATGGGCCATTTTCAGGAATTCACAAAACAGGACACCAGAAACCAGGAGCTTATCTTTGGCTTTGACTTTCTTTTTTTTTTTTTTTAAATAGCTAAACACCCCACCTTCTATTTTACACATAAGTGACTAAGAGGTGGCAATGCAGGCATTTTGCCTCTGTGATAAGGTATTAAGAATACTGATCTAGATTTAAATCAAAGCCAACAAGTGTGTCATATATGCTGTATTAAAAAAAAAACTGGTCAGGTACAAATGACGCACATTAAAATTAAATGTGCAGTTTTTCACTTGACCTATCAGCCGAGACATGCTTGCTGTCCAATGTTTGCTTCTTTAGTTTTGCATTAGAGATTCTTGGCTACTTTTGCCAACATACTTCAATACAAATACACATCACAGGGAAGCATGGTGGTGGTAGCATTGTATTGAGGGCTTTTTTTTTTTTTTTTTTTTTTTTGGTGCTGCTTTGACTAATGCCCTTCTTACCTGGTCATGGAATTGGTGGGTGACTTTTCAGACTTTAAATTAAATTAATTGCTAAATTAAATTAATGTTCAAAGTTTGCGAATTTTTTTTTATTTTTTTTTTTATAACCAATCCCTGATTGATACATTTTTCAGACTTGTTTGGAGGGCACCCTGATGTTCATGATGCTGTTTGTTTAGGTATGTTCTCCAGAAAATTCTGGAGATGACAAATTCAATTACTTGTGATCACTTATACATGCCAAACTATATATATATATATTGTCTTCCACATAAGTATGGTGGGGTATTATGTGTAGGTTCATGACAATCTCAATTAAGTCGATTTCAATTGCAAGTTGGAACACTTGAAGAATGTTCAAGGGGTTAATAGGTATGCAGTCCTCCATATATTTGGTGATGTCACTCGATGGTTTACACAGGGGCCCTGAAGTGCAAAACTCAACGACAAATAGGGAATCACAACAACAAATCAAAAAACACAAAAGGTAATTCACAACACTTCAGCAAAACCAAAAAACACAACGGCAAATCACAAAACACAACCACATTAACGTCTACCGGAAATGCCAGGAACGGGTTATCGACAAGGTCCATCCCTGATTGGTTTTGCCCTTTTACTTCGCAATTTGCTTTTGTGTTTTAGGTTTTGATGTTGTGTTTTAGGTTTACATTTATGGCATTGAGCAGATGCCCTTATCCAGAGCGACTTACATAAGTGCGTTGAAGTCTCCATCAGTAAATATATTCTGATACTGGTTCCCTAGGACCTGGGCTAAGAATTCCATCATGGAGACTCGTGAGGAGTGTTTTGTGATTTGCCGTTGTTTCTCCAATTTTGCGGTTGTGCTTTTTGATTTGTTGTTGTGATTCCCTATTTTTCGTTGTGTTTTGCAGTTCAGGGCCACTTTAGGTTTATGATGGTGTGACTTACTATCTACAAACCTGGAACATTGAGCAGCCATCTTGGATAACTAGAATCGCTCGTTCCCCTTAGCTCAGTTTGGTATTATAACCACCCCTAGAAACTGCCTTCGGACGTTTGAAAGCGAAGTCGGTTATTATTTTTCAATTATTAAAAAAATGATGAGCAAGTGGACCAATATTTAACAATGTAATTTTTTTCTATTATTTATATTACTTTGTAGCTGCCTTTATAGTTTCAGTGCAAAAAAGAAGCAAGCTTTAGAATTGAAACATGTCTTGGCTGTGGGTATACCAATTTGGGATAAGAGGAAAATTGTGATTTTATTTATTTATTTTTTATTATTATTTATTTTTTTAACCAAGCCTTTAAGATTGTTTGGCACTTGAATGAATTAAAGACAGTTATAATTATGAGGCTTATTCAAAATGTATCCATGATTTGCGAATGTTTGCTGAGTGTGAGTTGGGTGCTCTACTGTTGTGAAATTGATGAGAGAACAAGGTAGTGTTGAGGTTCAGTGTTGAGGTTCAGCGTTGAGGCAGAGAAGCGCTCTTCTTGGTGTGCTTTCTGAGGTCATTCTGTTCTGCAGGGTTTGTGAAGCGCTTTGGGGCCCTGAGCAGATGAAAGGTGCTATTTAAATGTAAGTGCTCCTCATTTATTCATTTAACCTCCGTCTGACCCCCAAACTGTCACTTAAAACACATATCTGTATGCACACACACACACACACACTAATAGATATATATATAGATATAATACACACATA
Organism: Notoglanidium maculatum; assembly: GCA_030068355.1. Taxonomy (NCBI): domain Eukaryota; kingdom Metazoa; phylum Chordata; class Actinopteri; order Siluriformes; family Auchenoglanididae; genus Notoglanidium; species Notoglanidium maculatum. The sequence goes on along the minus strand of JAQQZX010000039.1, from coordinate 1,599,602 downwards.
AACTTGCACACACATAACTTGTAGCAGTTATACTCCATTCAGGGTCAGTTACATACATAAGTGCATCCTTCATCCCTTCCCTTTGTCCATTTTGTGTGTGTTTGCGTGTTTGTGTGCACGTTGTCCATTTTTGTTTTAAAAAAAAAAAAAAAAAAAAAACTAAAGAAATTAAGGCTTAATTGGAAGCCAGAGTATTAAACATCCTTCCATGCTTCCTGCACCCCCTCATCTTCTGTCTCTGTGCCCAGGTGCCCTCTGTGCATGTACTCCACCAGCAGGGCGGCGGCCATGGAGTGCCACCTGAAGACGCACTACAAGACGGAGCACCGCTGCCGCATCTGCCAGGCGGCGTGGGCGAGCCGGGCCGAGCTGGAGCGGCACGCTCGCGCCCACCGTCTGGGCAACCACTACCGCTGCGAGCAGTGTGGCTACCTGGCCAAGACGGCCAACAAGCTGATAGAGCACGGACGTGTGCATACGGGCGAGCGCCCCTTCCACTGCGACCGCTGCAGCTACAGCTGCAAGCGCAAGGACAACCTTAACCTGCACAAGCGGCTAAAGCACGCGCCGCGCCACGCGCTCGGCTGCGCACGCTGTCCCTTCACCACCACGCACCCGTTCGTGTACAACCGTCACGTCCGCAAGCACCAGGCTGGAGAGGGCAGTACTCAGGAGGTGGCGCAGGCTTTCATGCCACGCCCACTCAGTGCTGATGCCATCGAGCCCCTTTTCCTACCTGACGGTAGCAGTAGCAGCCCGCTCATAAGCCTGAGCGCCTCGCAGGCCTTGCAGTCGGTTGCCTTGTCCGTTTCGGGTATGCTGCCTGCCACTGCGCCCTCCCCGCACTACCTCTGTGCCAATGGAGCTTCTCCTACTTCTTCGCAGACAATGGCGGCTCACTATTTCGAGCAGTACAGGACCTCGGACCCGGCTCATCTCATACCTCTCACCACACTCTTCAGTGCTCGCCGCCGCTTCACATTCCATAGCCATGCCCCCTCACGCTCCTCTCCACCTTTCTCCAGACTCTGGCCCCGCCCATCCTCACAGACCTCACCCTTGCACATGTCCCCCAAACACTCCTTCCTGGCATATCTGGGACTGACGGAAAGAGCAAAAACCGTCTGAGCTGCCCATCTCATCTGAGCTACCTACCTCTACATTTTTCTTTGTCATTCTTCCTTCATCTTTCCTTTCTTTCACTCGCCCCTGCAGCATCTGGACAGTGGCTAGGAGTGACCAGTCCTGCTCATGGCAGTTCCGTTCATTGGCATCAGGAGAACGCTGCTCCTGAGGAACCGAACGTACACACAGTGTTTATCAAAGGAAAAAAGGCTGTATGTGCTCAATGCATTTATATCAAAGCTGCTTTTCTTTATTAATCTAATTATTATGCTTTTTTTTTTTCCTTTTCTTTTCTGCAGATTTTGAATGACCACGAAAGAGTAGTGATTTCCATAGGATTTTTTTTTTCTTTCTGTGAGAAGGTAAAAAGAAAAAGCAAAAGAAGATGCAAGATGTCTAAGCGCTCGACATTTTTTTTTTTTTTTTTTGTGCATTAGTATGTCTTTTTGCCAAGCATCAGGTAGCATGCTCGCCTATGTGTTATGATTGTTTTATGTGTCATTTAGGGACTCAATACAAAATATCCCAGGGCGTTTGCAGCACGACAGAAAAAAGAGGAAAAAAACAATGACACGAATTGCTTTCTTTCAAGTCTCGTTTTCAAAGCGACGCCTCAAACCATGCACTTGATTATTTATCGAACTGTATATAGTTTTGTAGCCATCCCCCCCCCCCACAACGCGTACTGGCGTCAAATGGGTTTCAGGATTGGTGACGCCATTCCTGAAACACTGATCTTGGCTCGTAAGCTGAAATCTATTTACCAGTCATGCACAGCTGATGGCAGAATGGTTTTAGTTGTTTTTTTGGGTTTTTCCCCCCTCCCAATCAGGGTGTGCCGGTGATCCAAGCTATCACAGCTTCTTCTGTAGGAGCAGTTCACCATACAGCCCTGAAAACCACAGTTCTTGCCATTACTACACATTGCCACAGACTGTGCCAAAAGCTAACCAAGCTCGAACGAGGAGACGAGTGACCAGTCGAGCCCTGTGCATAGCTATCGCATTCTGACCTGCATCTGTAAATTTACGAAGAAATACGAGGTGACAGGTTGCAGGGGGAGAAAATCCCACGTCTCGTCACACAAGGCCGATTCAATGGTGCTTTTTTGGAGCTGTTTTTTTTTTTTTTTTATTGCCTCTTTTTTTTTTGTTGGTGGGTTTTTTTGGTGTAAAAAAGGAGAAACTGTTCCAAAATGACTTGAATGAATGTACTTTTTGTTGGTTCATGTTAAAGTGATACAGAGGTAGAGAGAGTCAAGATATGAAAAATAGTGGTATATTGGTTTTGGTGGCCTTCTCTGTCTTAACATTTCTGGTTGCGTTTGTTTTTCGGTTTATTTCCTACCATTTTTTTTAAAACGAGCCTTTAAAATGTAAAGTATATAACTATATATCCTATACTAACAAGCTATTATGAAGATCTCATTGGATAATGGCTCTTAAGTGCAATGTGGAGGCAGCCGGATTTTTGTTTGTTTGTTTGTTTGTTTGTTTTTAGGACGATTTGCAGAAGCACGGCTTTCTCTAAAGCGGGCAAACATGGTACTAATATCCTGTGTTTCCCTCTCCATTTCCTTTTTTCCACCCCATTTTAATTGCACTTACCATGTTGACACATTTCAAGCAAAAGCACTTAAGCCCAATAACAAATTTCCTTTGATGCCACTTCCACCAACCTCGTCAGACCACAGCATCGGCATACATATATATATATATATATATATATATATGAAATATATATATAATGTCTTACACGGTATCTGCCATATAGGTTGGGGAAAAGAAATAAAGATAAAGGTCTTATTTACAGATTCTGCCCATGCTGGACAGCGCCGGTAAAGTGAATCATTACAGTAGATTTTCACCTGGCCACTGAAGGACCAGGCTAAATTAGTAAATGCCAGTTTTGCACTGTGCTGTAAAATTGCACTTTTCCAAACGAATCAGTGGATAAGGGGGGGAAAAAAAAATCTAAAACTAGAATCTGAATTAGAATCAGAAATTATAGCTATCTAGAAAATAGCTCCGTCTGTGATAAGCTCTTAAGTGGTGTTTGGGAAGGAGTCGGAGGAAAGTTTCTGCGGTAATGCTCACTGTTTTCAGAGCTCAGAACAGCACCAGAACACTACATTACTCCTCAGATTGATTAGTATGCATAAAAATAAACCATATCTACTAATCTGTTTATGCATCTATTAATTAGCTGACTGCATTTTTGTGCAATAGGCAGCGAATTATCCAGCATTTTAATTTCAAGAGTGCGCCAACAAACTGATTTATTCCTACTTATTAATTCCAAGACTAGACCAGTAACCCTGCATTAACACTCGCAAACCACAAATCTGATGATCGTGCATGATACGGAGCCTCAATTTCCATGGCAAACATCATTTCTAGCGAGATTTCTCTCAATCCTATGCAAATCATGTACAGCTCGTTAAAAAAAACGACAAATCTAGACTGGAACGATCCTCAAACCAATCCCCTGGCCTGCATGGTCTGCGGTTTCTTCGGTTCCAGAAACTTCCCAACTTTAATTCCCGTTCCCCTTTGATATGCACCGATGCGTATAGAGACAATACAAAGAAAAATGAAGCTAGGTAAGAATTAACAGATTGTCGTCGCTGCTGGCGAGTGTACGTAGTTAGTACAGTTTGCTTGCTTCGCTTTTAATAATTTTGCCAACAAAGCTATTACGAACACTAGCACTTAATATATAAATCGAAATGAAAGTGTTTGTAAGTTGTATAGTTGGTTGTACTCTTTGGCTACTAAAGTTTCTCAAGGCAATTAAAAAAACACAAACGGCAGCTGTAACGACGGCTACACACTCAAACGTCTAACCGCCTGCTAGTGTGAACGTGTGTTGCAAGTCAAGTACGTTCAACTTGCAGCAAAATGAATAATTAGTATTCACCATAATGCCAAATGTAATTGTTAGTTCTGCGTGAACATCTTAGTGAACCCCAAGTTCACAAGGGGACTCTTAACCCTGGAGCATTACTCACAGAGCTGACCCTCGCCTCCTCTCTCCACTACTGGCTCCCTAATTAAGCTCAGTCTTCTTTGACTTCGGAGAAGATGAATCAGAATGATGTGAATTTTTATGACCAAGGTGTGAATTTATAAATGCAGCCTTGCATCTCGCTCTGGAGTTGGTTCGACCAACAAAGCTATCGTTTTCCCCCCCCTCTCATCTTTTCCGTTCATGTTCGTCCCATGTTATTAACGTTTCTCTGCACACATGCCCAGCATGCAGACGAAGTGCTATGCCATGCATCAAGCGGAGCTCCTGATCATTACTGACGCTCCGGCCCGATGCCTTCTTCTATGCTCTAGTGCCACTTGGTGGAAAAGACGTGGCCTGGAAGGCCCAAGAATGAGTCAGACTGATTCTCGGGACCCATTCAGATCAAAAATCAGATGGATAAGATCCTATTGGTCTCGATATACCACGTAATCATTTTGTAAACCACGAGGATGGCTGCAGCTCAGTCCTGTCCGATTGTGCGGGCAGGAAACGGAGGATAGGAATCCCTCTCTGCGCTGACACCAGTACTCAAGCACTTATTCTTATGTTTCTTTTGCCTGAAAGCAAAAGGGGCAGTGCTGTTTGGTTTTGGGTTTTTTTTTTTCTTTGTTTTTGTTTTTTTTTTTCTCTTCAACATCATTGTGCATTACGCGAGACTACCTTTATAGCCCTACAAAAGATGCATGAAATTGATCGCTCTTTTCTAACTTGTAGCACTTATGTTCTTTCTTCGTTAAAAAAAAAATTACTCCGTTTGCATTTACCTTGATATTTTCTTTTTCAGCACATTCTGTTTGCGTTTGATGTTGTATTTTATGACTCAATAAGGCTCAACGATCATTTTGGTTTTGTTTGTTTGTTTGTTTTGGCACTCAGTAAAATGACATGCTGTAAAATAAAGCTTTTTTTATTACTTCATTCCTAAGGCTGTACAGGGTTGTTTGTGACAATAACTGGTAATTAGACCATTTGTACCTTCATTTTTGTTTTGTACATTTTTTTTTTTTTCCTCCTCAGTTTGGCATTTCTTCTGTTCAGATTGCCAGTTCTAAATGTAACAAGATTTGAAAGTAAAGCTTACATCAGATATTGAATATGTCTTCTTGTCTTCCATGTACGGTTCACAGTGAGACTGCGCATGTTTAAGAGGAAGCAGCCACAAGGTAGGAATGCGTCTGCTTTTTAAAAAAAAAAAATAATAATTTTTAAAAAGTGCTGCTGATGGCAGTCTCAGTGGCCTGAACAGTTCACTTTGTTAGACATGTGCAGCGTGATGGCAAGCACTTTTTTTGTCTACTGACCAATCAGGTCCCTAGTTTGGAGGTGAGCAAGAAAAACAAACATGGAGGACAAAGCATCGATGAAAAATGTGTTTGTGAGCGAATATATGAGCTTGGATCACACTGATGACGTGTACACAATTACGTCATTTTTGTCACCGGACTTTCTCATACAGCATAACGAGTAATAGACTGCTCAAATCACAGTTGAAACCCAGCTTTAGTTAGCCAATAATGTCTAGAACTGATAAGAACGTTGTTATGATTACACTGCGTTCATCACGTGAGCTGCTTTTTTAAGTCGCAGCACTAAAAAGTGCTCCGGCCAGCTATTTTCAGTGTGAAAGCGTATGATTTGAAGCGTGTATGGCAACACGCAGGCATAATTACACCTGTAGCACTGTGCAAATTAGCGTGTTAATAATGATCGCTGCCGTTTTTAACTAATGAAAAGAGCACATTTTGAACAGCAGCAAGATGTACAGTAAACTGTACAGTATGCCTGTTAGTCCTGATCCTGGACGAGATCCATTTCAGCAGCTTCTTTTTCGGTTCAAAAATGCCCACTTGCCACTGCTGTTTCTGAAATTGAGACTTCAAATATGTTTTGAAGTCATTTTCCTAACAGCAGTGGGAAGGAGTCCAGTCAGGGCCCTACAGGCTGAGGCAAACTCCCTGAGCCCGGTGTGCAGCAGTCCAGCGAGCAGCGAAGCGCTCACACCAAGCCAAAGGTTGCAGCTGCCTAATGAAAACAGATGAAGCAGAGATAAAGTGTTTGCCGCCATTAGGGGCTCCATTCATCACGGTTAGCCCGGGGGCTTCTGAGCACCTTGTACAGGGACTTCTCCCTCCCCACATCCCTCCATCATGCTGCAGTAGACACACAGCCATGGAGCGAGGTCAGCTACAGACCAGCCATTATATAAGCTTTTCAAAGCGATGAGCTGTACATGAGCTATATGTGCCAGTTATTGCGGGTTATGAGCTAGAAAAAGGACTAGAATCTCCAGAATCTTCCCGCTGAAGTCAATGTTACATTTGTAATGGTTATTAATGCAAATATTTCAGTGGAAAGATGTAATATTTGCATTCATTGTGGCGTGAGTGTGTTAAACAGTAGTCAGAAATGGTGGCTCAATGATGTAGTGGAACGACCTTTTTGGCATAACCCCTCCTCTAACACTACAGCTTATAAACATTGGAGTGCATTAGCATCGGTGGTTCTTCCACTCGTTTGTGAGTTATTAAATTTACTTCACGTCCATGATGGAATCTTAAAAAGAAGAAAGAGTTGATGTAGTCAATGATTGTTGACGTGACTGGGAAAGCGGAGACATATACAGTAATGTATTGGTTTGGTGCTCTGGTGGCTCTCTAGCCCATGGAAATGCAAACTGGTTATTAGAAGGTTCGCGAGTTGATTCAACTCTGAACCAACAACTGGTTTGCAATGGTGGAACGTGGTATTGTTCGTTCATTGATCTACAGTAAGCACCTGAACACTATTCTAAACAGGGACGTTCAACAAACTTTCTGTGCTGTAAAAGTTAGGGAGGCAGCCAGAAAACCAAAATCCAGAAACACTTTTTGGCTTAATGCAGTTTGGTATCATTCCCTGCCTTCCAAAGTCTGAAGGTGGAGTTATCCTGGAGGTTATTCATTTGATATAGTTCCACTCTGAAGTTAGTTTTATAAATACTGACTCACCGTGATGAGTTACAAACATGACTGTGTAAATACCGTCACTGATAAGCAGGAAGTAAACTTTTAAAGGAAAATTATTTCTGACATTTGACCTTGCTGACCCTGTTCGGATCGATTCCAAATGAAATCAGTTCATCTGCTGATCACAATGACTTTTATATAAATCCTCCATTCATCCATCCACTCAGTCTCACAGCAATGAGAATCTCAGACCCACAGGCAAATCCATTTCACAGATGCAATACAGCTACCTCTACATCTATAAACGTTTAAAAATTATACAATGTTCTTTAATAAATGGATTTTAAAAAAAATCACAGGCAAATAGCTGCAGTGCAAGAGTAATAAAACACTTCCGAACGTGCTGTTGAAAATAATCAACTTCAGCATGGTAACAGGCAAGATCACGCAACTCCATTGTTGAGTATTTTCCTATAACAGCATGCCCCCAAGAGTTTCATTCCTTACTTAAAGCTCTCCTGCTGTCCGTGTGAAGTGTCTGGTGTGTGTTACAAAGCTGATGAATGAGGGCTCGCTGTCGAGCCTGCCTGCTTGGCACTCGAGGTGTCGCCTCAGGGGCTGAAGCTCTCTTCTGGGCTTTTAGTCCTCTTGGACGGAGCGTCCACTTCGGAGCGACACACTGTTAGTCCGACTGGAGCTTTAATGAATCCTCTCCAACCGTGCTCCGACGCATCTTAATTAACTTCAAAGCAGCACTGGAGGCCAGAATCCGCCTCGGCCCTGCATGACCCCCCACCACTGTGGAAACGTTGATTAAGAAGTGTGTCTCCAGAGTGATCGGGTCACGCACACAGGATCTGCGTCACACTGGGCTAATTTAGTCTTACGGGCGCCCAGCTACAAAAATTCTTATCGCTTATTTAGGACGGTTTCTTGCTGGGAGCTGAGAGAAAGCCTTTCCCCTGAGGTTTAAAGGGAGGATGAGATCGTATTATCCGCCCAAATGTTGCTCCAGTGGGTCAGGGATTAATGTGTGAGGAATTGCACTGGCCGTAGTGGAAATGTGTGTGTGTGTTTTGGAAGCAAGGCGGCCAGTTTTTCTCTGCACAACCTCGGGCAGGAGTGTGTCTGCACAGAAAGGCGGCCTCCCGACACAGGCGCGAGAGAGTCGGCAGAAGCCGATCGATAGGCTGTTGGCTTTTTTGTTTGTAGGTTCAAGCCGGCCATGGCTTTATTACAGCCAGGTTCGAGTCATCAGGGAGCTGCTGTCTTGCGTTCAGTTGCTGTTGTACGTGCGCGCGCGCGCACGCATGTGTGTAGCTCCCTCCTGTTTGCCAAAACTGTAATCCCACCATGACCTTGCATGACCTCGCCTCGAGAGGAAAGCTGCTTAGAGGAGTCTGAAGAAAGCCCCCCCATCTCCACTCAGATGTCTTGCTCTCTTATCTCTCTTCTGTCCCTCTTCCACATCCTTCTCCCCTCCCATCTTCCATTCTCTCTCTCTCTCTCTCCATTTCATCCCGTCTTCATTGTTCTTTTCCCCACTCCCTCTCTTTCTCTGCTATGCTGTATGAGAGAGCTGAGCTAAGTAAAGACAGATCAGCATTCAGCTCTACAAAGAAAAACACACAAACGCCTTCAGACCAGTCTCCAAGTGGACTGCACAGAGGAAGAGAAAGAATTCTCTGGAATTGATTACGACTGGAGAAACCACCACATAATCTTCGCCTTTGATAGAGACTTCATAGTGTGTGTGTATGTGTGTGTGTATATATATATATATATATATATATATATATATATATAATGTGAAGACAGATGAGGCTGAAGCTCTGTCCCATTTCAGATTCCTTCTCTTTTCTGACAATCAGTGAGATGTAATGATGCTGTTGCTGCTTCTTCAGTAATTGGCACCAGTGAGGCATTCGAGTAAGATTACTAATCCACAATTCAACAGTGTGGCTTGCAAATTGGGTTTCCGAAAGGACGTGTGGTGACACGTATTTCTTCCCCCAGCTGACCTGACAGACCCCCCCTGGCCTGCCCCCAATGGCGCGATCTCTCTCAGCAAATAAGACCCAGACTGTACCACACGGATGCTCAGTAGGGGGCTTGACAATCTGGAGGCACGACGGGGGGTTTCAATGAGGAAGAGGGATTACCCACAAGTCCCTGGAGGCTGGCCTGTCCAGACAAGGGTGGCACACAAGGAGGGTTCTTTGTCTACTCGGTGCCACACAATTATCCATCATGAATGGAAGCAATTCAGTGTCGTATTACTTCTTGCTCTGCACTTTGAATTAGGGCGAGACTTTTAAAAGTATCAGCTGCATCCCAAGGTCTACTTAGGCGTCCCAAAGTCTGCAGTCTAGACGGGCGGTTCTCCGTAGCACCCTTTTATGTACTCATTCATAATAAGATGTTTGTGTGGCTAGATCATCCTAAAGGCCCCACCGGTACATCTGTAGGGCCGACTTCAAGCAATTTGGGGTTGAAAATACTACCATAAAATATATTTCCACTATTTAAGATTACATTTAATTCCTACCAAGATAGCTAGCTCATCATAACAGCTGCTGCTTATTTATTGGCCAAAACCATATTTGTACACTTTCATGAAAAATGTACAGGAGTTTAAATGCGATTTTGCATTGTACCAATTATTTTACAAATTTAGACGGGCAAAGAGGAGAATTTTGGACTACTGGCAGTCAGAAACGATACACCAGTGACGTCATCAAAAACTCCTGGAATCTTAGAAGAAAAAAAATCTTTAAGGAATTCTTTAGGAATTAAAAACTTCCCAAAGAGGTTTTACTTGGAAACATCTGGCCAAGAAGCACAGTATTCTGAGGTTGTACATAGAACCATTAAGGTTTCTGATTTCAAAGAGTCAGTTTTCTAGATTTAACCTTTTTCCTACAAGTCTAATGGCAACATAAATATGTATCCTGTTGTATATCCAGGACAAAAAAAAAAAAGACATGTATTCACATATCACTGATCCTGGGCCAGTATCTTAACTAAATGGATCCATACAGAACCCTAGAAATGGTGGCGTTCCAACATTTGTTACCACACGATCACACAAGCTGAAAGGGCCTTGAAGATGAAAAGCGAAACCAAGGCTCCAGAACTTTCCAAGCCATTTCAGTGATGTGTACTGATGTGGAAATGGGCTGATTGAGTCAGCAGGGTTGAACTTGAGGCAATGTTTTCTTTGAGCGACACTCCACCAGTCAAACAAAATAAAAGTAACGTTCATATGAACTTCTAAAACAGGAAAGTGTGTGAATTGGTGTGCATGTATGTATGAATGTATGTATTATGTAATATATGCACAAGTGAAATAAACAGAGACAGGGTTCAAACTTCACACCGTGGTTTGAAATACTTGTTAAAATGGAAATAACTTGCATTAATAGCTCTGCTGTTACGGTTCTCTTCAGCAATGCTCCTACCCATCCAACGCTGAGCTACAGTATGTGTCTGGATTGAATTCTGCCTCATCTGCCAAACGCATTAAGGAAAAGTAACTACATGTTAAATAAAAAGCATCACTTTTTTGCTATGCCAATCAATTAGTTCAGTTAAATTACTGTCTTTAATCAATTATCGCACTATCACATGGTTACTTGACTTCGAATTAAGACGTTCTGTGCCGAATCATTCATTCTTATTTTTGCAAGGGACCAGGTCAAGGAAATTAAAGCAGAACCATGAATCTAAATCTATTTTTCTTTCTCCAAACCACCAGCTCAGTGTAGGCCAAGATCTAGACATACTTTACATTTACACTGCATTTTAACCTCCTAATAATTCCAGGAGTGAGAGGGTTAATTCCCAACGCACGACCACTCAATCACACAGCTAATACACTAGCATACATTATGACATCAAATGAAAATGTCACCCATGCATTAATCATGGAGACATTCCGCTCGCGTACACAGGCAAGCATACACACTCTTGGCTCAAAGAGGGACACCTGGCTTCCTTCTACAGTGCCAAGAGCCGTGCGAGTGTGTGTCTGGCCGTTGTTACAGTTGCCCACTGCTGCTGCTGAGCTGTGCCCATCTGCCAATTGGGCCACGTTCTCACAGCTTGTCCAGCATGAGCCCAAACGGACTGGAGCAGCAGTGCCTGGCATCGCGCCCGGCCATGTCCAAACACCGTTCTGCCAGCTCGCACGCTGGCCTCGCTCCGTGCCTGCAGAGGCATCCTACATCAGCAGCCCACACACACACGCACACACACACACACCTACCTATCAAAAGGGCAGAGAGATAGGGACAGTGTGTTGAATCTGGAAAGATTTGGAAGTGATAACACCAATATGGGGATCAGATTTTCAGCTCTAGTCATGCAGACTCAAACTCCAGCAGCCAGTCTATTATAAAATATCTAAAAATTCAACCAGTTCCCAAAACAGCTTTAAAATGTACCCCTACCCATCAATAGGTGCCATGACTGCTGGAAAATATCTGATGAGGATGTTCAATAAGAGTGATTTGAAAGCTTGCTGGGAAACTAAAAACACACTGCAGTGAAACCAATATTAACTACAGAATCTAAGAGATGAGCTAGGAAAATCGGATATCTGTACAGAATTAATTTAGCACTTAGTATATTAAATATACTAAACATCAGTCTCAAATCTAACAAAGATGATTTGGCTAAAGTAGATTAGATTATAAAATTATGGTTTTAAACCTTTACCATTGACATAGCGTTACATTTTCCTGCTACTTAAAGTATTCAAATGTGGATTTGGTTGCAGTGATTTGCTCAAGTGCAGCAAGTTGTGCAATAGTTAGAACCGTTGCCTTAAAGCTGTGGAACAGCCAGGAAACTTTTTTTTTTTTCTCTCCCAAAGTTAAAAAAAACAATCAGTATGTCATGTTACCGAGAAACCAAAAAGGGCAAACCCTTTCGATCTGAAGGCTTTCCCACTGAGGAAACGTAGTTACAGCTTTGTTTTTTCTCTCCAATCTATCCTTCCCCGACACTGGAGACTCCTTCCAAAACTTTTGAATGTAATGGAATATTAAATATATGCTTCCTCATAGAAAACCTATTTTTAAAAATGTGTGCATGTCGACCTGTTACTATAGAAACCAAAGCTATTAGAACAAACACATTAATGTAAACCAAGAAACCACAGGAATATTTTTTTTTAAGAAACGCTAGATAGAATAACATTTTTCAGTTAAGTTTAGCTGATCGCCCAAAGGTGAACCAGTGTGCCGAGTCCATTCTGCTCCTACACATTCATATCTTGGCTGGATATAAAATGTACAATGGGGCAATAAATTTGCTGCATGCAATTTCTAATTCATTAGTTTAAAGCTTTTGAGGCAAAAAAAAGAAAAAAAAAAAGAAAGAGATAATAGAAAACTGTCAGCCACACCATTTTAATATATATATATATATATGTATGTTTTTTTTTTGTTTTTTTTTTTTTGCTAATGGATAGCCGTGTAGACTATATTTGGAAATGATTTAAGGCTATTCAGGCTTTTGGGGCATTTTATAATGTAGCAATGAATAAAATACACCTGCATCTTTTTCTTGTATGAGTTTATAGGCTGCTAAAATTCTGCTCATCATTTTAGAAAACGAAGAGATATCGGAACAAAAATGTATACGATTTTTTTTTTTGTTGTTTGCTTGAAACACATGATTTAGTATCGGTGTTTCCAGCACGAGGTGGCAGAGGTTTAGATTTCATTGCTCAGATTACTCTTCCACATTGGAGCTAAACCTGACATTCACTGAGCCAAATCACAGACTGAAGTTTGGCAATGAAAAAAACAAAATCAGAATTAAAGAAAAACAAAAGCTAAACTGAAAAATAGAACATTGGCATTGAAGCACTTGTGTAGAACTGAACTTTGTGCACTGAAAAGAGTTCCAGTGGACTAAAATAGTCATTAAAATAATCCAAGCTTCCAGTAAAGAACAAATGTAATAAACGTCACCCTTTTCTTAACCATAACATTTGTGATATTATTACTTATGGTATTTTTAAAAAAAATTATAATTCTGATTTTCTTTCTTAATGACCATCTTCTTTTTCTTCAGTGCTTTTTTTTTTATGTTAGTACTTTTCAGTGTCAACTTACTATCCATGTTTTAGTATGGAAGTGGAGGGGTTTGGAGGTGAGGGTCAAGAGACGTGACCAAACCCTTTTGCTCCTTAGGTTTGTTAAATGTTGACTGAAATGCTCAGCATAATTATCTAAGCCACATGAGCTCTGAAGGTTTTACATGCCAGACTCTGGACCAGAGACCAAAGCTCGAAAGCCTGCATGGTGGGAAAGTAGCCTACAACACCCTTAAGTTCATGCAAATGCAGTAACAGGGCAGTTGAGTTAACCTTAGCTAACTTAGCCTACCATAATCCATCCATCATCTATACCGCTTTATCCGTCTGGGTCGCGGGGAAGCTGGAGCCAATCCCAGCATGTTGGGGCGAGAGGCGGGGTACACCCTGGGC
>JAQQZX010000039.1:1557291-1585073 GCA_030068355.1 Notoglanidium maculatum | reverse complement strand
CACAGAAAGGCACCCTGGGTGACCCGGGGATCGAACCCAGGACCTTCTTGCTGTGAGGCGACAGTGCTAACCACCACGCCGCCTAGCCTACCATTAACCATAGCTGAACTATGGCATGAACTGATAACAGGGTATCTACTGCATGGCACAAAGTAAAAAGTTAACTTTATTCCATCCTGGTTTATTTTACAACAAAAACCAAGACGACACACTTATGGGATCCATACCTTTCAATTCATACTTTCTGAATTGAAACGTAGAGGATTGCATTCGACATTTGCGAAAAATCTTTGTCGGAGTCCTTCAGACGTTAGGTCTAGGAAAGTGACATCTTTCTTATTTATTTAAATATATGTAAATAGCACATTTCTTAACACATCAAAATAAACCAGAAAACATCAGAATTAACATAAATATTACAATTGTTATAGTCAAAAAGGGTCAGGGTCATTACATTTGTTCTTTATTGGAAGCTTGGTTGATTTTCATGACTGCCTTCTAGTTTAGTGGAACTTTTTTCAGTGCCCAAAAGTTCAACACAAATGCTTCAATGCCAATGTTTAGCTTTTCTGTCGTCAATAGTGATTTTTTTTTTTTTAATGCCAAGCTTAAAATCTCTGACTTAGTTTCATTGTATTTGACCTGCCATAGTGTTTGAGGCAGAATCCTTATTTTACATGGTGATTTGTACCAAGCATGAAATGTGATCGAAAACACTAGAAATAAAACCGACCGGGCCTACCTTCAGCTTGTATGAATCCTGTGCCATGCCACGTTCCTCGGTTAGCCTCCAAACCCCAAACTTCATAAAGCAAATTAGCGCCTGGAGCCAGTAGAAGCTGTTTATTTATTGATCCTCCGTCGTGATCTCGTTAAACCCGATTTAAACCTCAAGCTAGCTCATTAACCCAGGAATAAATACCTCATAAATTTTAAGTTGTAAACGTGAACTAAAGTATTTTCAAGTTCAATTTGCACGACAGGCTTTTCAGCAAACAGCACAAGTCATCTAAGACACTGATGGTCAGTGCTCCTGGGGCCCCACTACTCCACAATGTTTTCCATCTGATCCTGCTCTACCTACCTGACTGAACAGATCAGTGGTACGTTTCTTCAGCTGAGCACACCTGATTTCATCAAGAGCATGTTAATCACAATATTTTCAATCAGGTGTGTTTGGAGCAAGAACTGAAGGCTCCAAGAGTCAGACTGAGAAACAGAGGTCAGCTCCCAGATCAGAGAACCTAGATACCAAATTAGTGAGTTCCTGAACAAAAACACCCAGACACTCGACCAAAGAGAAGGAAGAATTAGTAGCGAGGCGAGCAGTCATGTGTGCATTACTCCATAACCTCAATCAATGTTAATTTAGTTGCAAATTAAGTAAAGCTAATTGGATGCCCATTTAAAGAAAGTTAATCAATGACGTTAGGTGGAGGCATGACTGGGTCAGATACTGAAAGAATTTGAAACCAATTAACTAATTTACAAACCACCTAATTAGTTAGCAATGTAGCAGTACTAATCATATGTTTTAAAGAAGTCACACAACACTAGATCATTGCAGTGCCTTTACTTTCTTTTCCATCATCCCAGAGTGCACAAGTATCCTTTTTCTCCCCTAGTGCAATTGTGAATCAGTTTATTTCATAAACACGTCACACAACAAAATGTCTGGTGTTCAACACTCTCAGAAAAAAAAAAAAAAAAAAGATAGGAAACTATACTTTTCCTTGTTGCCGAAGTGCTCCCCATAAGCTTACACCTTTACTAATTACTTTATACCGAGAAAGATTTACTCTAAAGGTTAATTACTGTTAAATTGTGTGCCTCAAGTCATTTTACGCCACTTTAAGAAGGTACACTATTGCCACCTTTCCAGCTGAAATATACATATTAAACAGTACAAACATTAAGACTAGCACTCCGTTGACAAAGAAGCATACCCTGGTTTCTGAAAGTGAAATCGACAAACTGAAATGTGTAAAAATTATTAGATGGATGAGGAAACAATTCATTTCCATGCTTACATCCCCAGCAACCCGAACGGTGAAGATTGTCATTGTAATATATTGAATTGTGCATTAGGGCAATCATGAGATCTCTTCTTCACGAGGTCACCATCTCTTCCCTTTACCATCCTCCTTCACCTTCCACAGCATGAGCTGCATGCACGCCATTGCGTCCTCTTGGGTGTCATGTCCCTCCACTGCGAGACATGAAGGACAAACACTGAAATAACATGCACCACAAATGGAGCCCTAGGCCTTTTGTTTAGTTCCTACTTACCAAGATTACGCAATCATGTACAGACTGTAATTTTGGCTCATTCTGCAGACTATACACCATTACACACCAGACTATTGTACGGACTACACAATATCTTTGGAGCATACTGCTGGAGTAATTTTGGTTTAGGAGCCTAGTCCATAATTCAGTTTCTACAACAGATTTCCAAAGAAATGAAGATGTATCCAATAATAAAGAAAGCACTCTTTATAAATTTGTATTGTTAGAAAGAACACCACAGTTAGGTTACTTATGCATTGTCTAGATCATATGACTGTGATATATGTACATACAAGTTATAAGTCCAGGTCACGTTCCAAAAAGCAAACAAATAATTTAATCAAAAAATTATTTTAAAAGGTCCATTATGTAGGATTTTTAATGCATCTATTAGCAGAAATTCCAGAAGTATTCCATATTGCCCACACCAAGTTCCACTTTTACTTCCTCTCTCTGGGATGCTCTTTTGTACCCAATCATGTTACTAAACAATTAACCTAAATAATTGTGAGATGTTCCACCAGGTGGGTTTTTTCCTTTTTCTTTAAATTTGTTTTTTTTAAGCATTACACCTTTTGTAGTCTTTACTTGCCCCTGCCCCAACTTTTTTGAAACATGTTGGGGGGGGAAAAAAAAAATTATACATTCGATATGTTGTCTTTGTTCTATTTTGAATTAAATACAGGATCACGTTATTTGAAAATCATTGCATTCTGTTTTTATTTACATTTTACACAACACCCCAACTTGGAAATGGGGTTGTACTTGAAAGTACGCTACGGGAACCTGACGACCAACGTACGTTCTAATACACGCTTGGAAAGTTAGGGCTAAGGGTGAGGCATTCAGGTGAATCCTATATTGTGGACCTTTAAAGAATGATTGTGGGTTTAAACTAAACCAGCTGAAAGAAAGTTTATTAGCTAGCCTGCTAGCCTATAAATGCAATAGCCTAATTGAGCCATAATGAAATTAAGCTGATCCTCTATGATTATGAACTCAAAATTACTGCTTTACTAATTACAAATATAAAGGAAAGTCCATGGATTTGATAATAGATCAGTAATAGTCAGCAGGGTTACAAGAGCCACATTTTTATTTCCTGTGGATCCGGGTTTGGGATTTTTGCATGCATTAGACTGTAATTCCATCATTAAATTAAGCAAGAAATTAAAACAAGACGATATGATGCAGCCTGACATGAAGTAGGATTACCGTTATTACCGTGAAGCAGATTATTTTTCCAACATCAGCACATCCCACAATGATTTTTTCCCCACATCTACCACAGTAATTTACCAACAAAAAACAATTTTTTAATTTCTTAATAAACAGTGCATGATACATTTTAACTGCTCATATACACTATACATAATTAATGTTGCACAAAGTTACTTTTTGTCATTTCTGTCACAGTTATCCAACCCCAGTCCTCGAGTGCCAATTACTTGAAACACTGGAATGGGTAGGACAGGGGGTACTGCAGGACTAGAGTTAAGTATCTGCCTTATGTTATAGTGGTTTCCTCACCACCTTCTATTCGTTTTCTTTAGTTAAGACCCAAAAAAAAAAATTAAAAAAAAATAAAAAGTAGCTGGTCATGTTACCAGAAAGTGCAAACTCCTCTCATCCTGAAGTCTTTACTATGTCAGAAATCCGTTAAAGTGCTCCTAACAGAAAAATTTACAATTAACCAATTTTCTTTGTTAAATAACATCAGTTTATTAGACTGTGACTTCCTATAAAAATACAGCATCTTAGAACAAGAGCGTGAATCCAAATCTGTGTTTAGAATTATAGCTGGTATTGCTCTTACAGAAAATTAAGTAACACCTGCTGGCCAATCGATCAGGATCGAGAATGCAACAGCCAGCACTGTGGGATAAATAAATGTATTACATGCACTAGCATATCCTCATGCATGGGCTCTATATGCTACTGTATATATGAACTATGTTGCATGAAATTTCTTTATGGTGCTATTGCTAAGAACACAAGAAAATTATTCAGGAAAATGGTTTTAAAAATGGATTGGATCACATTTTTAAACATTACTGTACAGTTTGAGGTTCCAGGCTCCATAATGTTGGACAGGAAATATTTTTCCTGTAGAGTTCCTGACCTCTGAGCTGGTTTTGAATGGCCATTGGGATGCTTTTTTTGAAGGTTAAACTGGTTTGCTAAAGCATTGATTAAGTGTGCGAATCCCATGAACCAAAGTAAAATGTTTAGAATTGACATTTAACATGACATGATGCACAAAATCCTTAATGCAATGGCGCTGGAAAAGTGTGTTGCCCCTTTTTTTTTTTCATGTGGGATCAATTTGATTAAAAACAGGAGAGACGGCATCTCCATGCAACACCCGCTTTAATTAAGCCCATTAGCACTCCACCTATAAACCATGATCAGCTCAGCAATCAGGTAAGCAATTGCACCGCTTTTTCCATTTCTCGTTAAAAGAATTGAAAAGAAAAAGATGAGTAACTTGGTGCAGATAAATGCACAGTAATGAGGAGATTCCTCAGCAGCTCCCAGTGTGAGCCAACTTCAGTCACACGGATGATTAAAGATGGGTTTAACAGGGCAAATGATTCAATCGGCTCAACCTACCGCTCTCCTGGATTATCTTCCTCAGATACTCGGCCGTCAAGCTTCTAAGCTCTCTTTTGTGTGGCGGACCCAGGCGATGGGGGAACACCACGGACGTGTCGACCACCATGCTGTGGATAAACTTTATAAAAAAAAAATAAAATAAAATAAAAAAAAAAGGCAGTAAAGAATTACACGGTTCTTGTGATTGGGCGTTTTCTCCCGTCTCATTCTTTAAGCTAGTGGGCAGTGGCTTGAATAAATGATCAGTTATTCTGTTACAACCTGGAACTGAATCTCTTAGACTTGCTAGAGAGCATGTCTAAACTAACAGCATAAAGATGACAAAGATCCATCAAAACAAGCAATCAAAACTAAATTTTGGAAAAGTCGATCAAGGTAACAAAACATCCCAAATATTGAAAGTCTTGCAATACGTCATTAAATCCACCAAAAGTAAGGATATTAGTCAGAGAATCAAGTTCATGGGGTGTGAATACTTATGTAAGGCACTATCCACACAGTAATGTACTTGATTTCACCATTGTCAGATGCACAATGTCAAGATATTCAGCCCAAGCTCCAAGTTGCTTATGTTCGTGATGTTTATAAAGTGCTTTGAAAGCCAGTTCTTTTCTGGTCTGCTGAAACTGATGAGAAAGAAACCACAAAAGCATCATTAAAAACTCACTTTCAGAGCACAGAGATCATTTTCCAAACCATGCCCAACCAGAATGGTTCTCTCGCTGATGAAACTCAAAAGCACAGCTTGCACATCTCGCAAAGATGAACTGCTGTTCTTCACATCTTCCTCACCGACACCTGAGAACCTGGGCAAGAAAACAGAGACCACGTCATCCCTCTTGCCCTTTATGGTACTTACGGTCACTTCAGAGATCTCAACTATACCTGGTGTTGTAGTCAATGACCTCATTGGTAGGCTTAACAAAGGTGTCGTAGATGACCTGCAGACTGCTGTTCACCACCGTGACCCTCACCAGTTCCAGACCCTGGGTGGTATAGCACTGAAGAGGGAACGAGACAGAGCAGGAGTCTTGCTTACGTGAGAACAGCTTTTAAGTTGAGGTTTCTGGTAAATAAAGAACATGCTGAATAAAGTAAAGCGGTTGGGTTGTATTCATATTGTTACCATTTCAGTATCAATAGCGTAAATCCCTGGGCAGCCTGTAGGAGTCTGAGGGAGGCTATTTACAAAGCCTTGGAGACTCACTGCATCATGGACATGGAGCTACAGAGGACACAGTAGAGTTTAGTTTACACGCTACTTTCCTATTAAGGAAGTATACTCTCCTATTACTATCCTGATAAGATTTCTTTAAGAAAGGTTACTAATAACCAGCTTGCAGTAACTGAACAATTATTTTGGGGGTTGTAAAGTAGCTGTGTTGGGACTGGGATGCCACAGGACACAAAATACTGTCAGATATTAAGCTTGTGGAACAAATAAAAGCAGCATAGATTAACATTGGAGCATACTGGGTCCTTGTACAGTGATGCACAACATTTACAGCACTTATTCATTACCAGTTGTAGTTTAGTAATTGCTTTATCCTGGTTAGCTACTAGGGGCAGCATGATGGTGCGGTGGTTAGCACTGTTGCCTCACAACAAGATGGTTCGGGGTGCGAACCCGACAGCCGACCGGGGCCTTTCTGTGCAGAGTTTGCAATTTCTCCCTGTGCCTGCGTGGGGTCCCAGAGACATGCAGATTAGGACACCTGACTACTCTAAATTGCCCATAGGTGAGAGTGTGAATGGTTGGTGGTCTCTGCATTAGCCTCATGATAGATCTGGTGACCTGACCCATGGTGTACCCCACCTCTTGGCCGAAGCCAGCTAGGACTGACTCCGGCTTCCCCATGACCGTGACTGAAAATGGATGGATGGATTTATTGTTCGCTACCAATTTGTTTCTTGGGAAACAAAACCAAGAAAGTTCAAACAAAAGCAATAACTGCCAGGGGCAGGACTTCTCAAACTTTTTGCATTTGCAAGTGGAATTGGTCAAGAATGTTTTTGCAGATAAAACTGGTCAGAATTACAATGGGAGCAGTTAGAAGTGGAATTATTATTAAAAATAATAAAAAAAATAAATAAAAAAAAACGGGGCAGTTTCCAATATCATGCTTCACTCTTACCTTTAATTCCACAATTCAGTCTGCTAGTTATCACTAGAGAGTACTTTTGTCAATAATCATGGCCAAGGGCTCGCTAGTTGCACAGAAAAAGGTCATTTGACTTGATAAGGGGATCTAGTTTATTCAGCACAGCATACAATGCAATATCAAATACACCAGGGATGGAACTTTTGAAACCAAGAGCAGTGTACCTTGAACACTTGGCACCCAGGTGACCCGACTGCATTCTCACAGCAGCTATAGCGTGTCTCCACTCCTCCTGGTACTGCGAGAAACAAATGGAAACACTTATGTACAATCAAAAGGTTGTGGACACCACAGTTTTCAAAATATGTTTCACAATGTCCAGAAGTTTGGGAAGCTGTTCGGGGAAAAAAAAAAAAGCTCTCAAATGTTTCTCTTCACTTCTTTCCAGAGCAACTTGACTGATTTAAGGTCAGATGATTGTGTAGTCAGTGCTGGAGCGGTCAGGCCAAAAAATCTTTATAACATCA
This sequence comes from Notoglanidium maculatum, assembly GCA_030068355.1. Lineage (NCBI taxonomy): Eukaryota > Metazoa > Chordata > Actinopteri > Siluriformes > Auchenoglanididae > Notoglanidium > Notoglanidium maculatum. The sequence continues at coordinate 1,577,539 of JAQQZX010000039.1, read as the reverse complement.
TGGTGCTTTTGGGTTTGTTGGAAAATAAATCCACTGTGTCCCCAGATGTTTGCCTGGCAGTGTTGATGTATAAAATATCTGGTAAAGGCAGTTAGTTATTCACTTATTCCAGTTCTCACCTCTGTTCTCCATGACTTTCCCGTAATGATAGTTGCACTCTTCCTTGCGAGTGTGCTTTCCTGTCTGGCTAATGGAGAAAGAAGTTCCACAGCGACAGCAGATTCTCCTGGAAACTGTGCACATTGCACAAGCACATCAGTTATCCTGCGTTCACACCGAGTGTGTTTGTTGTGCATTTACTCCAAAAGTTTTCCAACAGCACTCTACATTTAGAAAAAAAAAAAAGATTAAATTGCTCAACAAGGCAGATTTCAGCCCCTGGAGAGACACAGCAATGCAGCGTTTATGCTAATCTAATAGGCCTGATCCAAATCTTCAGCAATGTGTGAATATTAAATCCAGATGTGATCAGAGGTCATCTCTCAAACTGAATCTGAATACAATTCTTTTATTTTTCCATTTTGGGACAACCTTAAAACATTTAACGGAGAATCAAACAACAAAAGATTTCAGTTATCTGAAGAATCCTTCAGGAACACCTTGATCGGTTCATCTCCATGAAAATGATTAGATTCTGTTCAACTATGTTGTGAAATTTTGTTTGTCATTTTCAAAAAAGTTTCTTTCAGAGGACCCACCATCAGTACTGCCCTTTTTGGTGTCACCATACTGAATGGCAAAGCCAGCTTCATCAGGGTGTTTGTGTGGATAGTTATTCTCCCTCAACAGGGCCTTCTTTAGAATATGCTCCGTCAGCTGATTGTAGAGTGTGGGGTCACCTAGCATTAAGAAGTGTGGATAATACAGACAATCAATCAATATTAAGCACCAGTTATAATATATTCATCTATATCTGGTTACATCTTCTGATAGTGCTGACCTGCTCAACTCCTCTCATTCCATGACTACTCTAATGTATTCAAATATGAATACATTATACAGAATGAACTGATCATGTGATCTAAACAGACAAATACAGATGGGAAGAGGAGGGGCACAATTTTTATGTTCATTTGTTTTGTTTTTACATTTGCCAGAAAGATCGACACCGTTTCGTACACATGTCGATGAAATCATGGAAACGAGAGGTTTTAATATGAGTGAGCAGTCAGTTATGAAGCTCAAAGGGCAAATAAGGAGCACATTCATTATCATAAATGATGCATTTATAGCATTCATTCATCCTCAGTAACTGCCTGGTCAGGGTCATGTTGGTATAAATCAAGTTACCATTCTATCTAGGTCTATATTTCGGGAAACAGCACCACTAAATTCATTAGAAAAGTTCACAAGCAGGTACCCAAAAAAAAAAAAAAAAAAAAAAAAAAACCAAACTGTACTAGTACGGTGGATTTAAAAAATAAATAAATAGGTTTCAATTTATTTCACACCCTCTTCAAGATTAAATCATAATACATACTAGCGCTGGATGTGATGTAATATTGACTGTTCGTAATTTATATGACTATACAGTTTGAGATATTGCAAAATATTTTTTTTTTTAAAACATTTGTGTATACCATTTACAAATTCGGATCACAAAAGTCAGGCTTTGAGACCTGAATCAAATATTTCAAAGCAAAGCAAGCACCATGAATTTCTATTACTATTCCTCATCAGGAGTGAAAGCTCCATTCAGTTAAACCTAAAGCTTATATTAAGATTAGCACACTTAAGAGAATTATACACAAGACTAGGTGAATCACTTAGTACCCATACAATTGGCACATGAATTGAATATGGTGACTTCTGATCGATCATTCCTACCATCGTTTTGTCAGTTTGAGTACGGAGTCATCCAAAAGCAAACTAATCTAGTACACCATCACTCTCTACTGTACATAGAGAGCACTAAGTGTATTCCCTAAAGGATGGTCCACTAAGCATTTATACATAATGAATCGGATAAAATTGATATTAATACCAGGAGGATGGACACTTTAATGCGACCCTGAAATAAAAGCTAATGGCACTCTTACCATTTTGCAGGAGTGCTTGAGTATTGAGTGGCACATTTCCTCTAGACACTTGTGCATCTCTTTCACTGGAAACTGTACGGTGAAAACAGGGCCAGTAACACTGTTTGAGATTAGCATATTCCATGAAAGGTTATCAGAAACATTACAGGCAAATTGCTGTTAAGAACCATCCATCAAATTTGCATACATTTGGCAGGAGCTGCATTTTGATTTTTAAGCCTCTTGAGTGCATTCACTGCTATGCTTAGATACTTCAGTTTATTGATGCTGCGATCAAACACAGTCTTCTCTTCTGCTAGTGCCTGTAATAAAAGAAGGTGCAAAAGGAGCATTCATAAACCTTATTGTACTACTTGGATGATGTATCTGTATTTCTTTTTGTTGCAAACCTTTTCAAAGGCATCTTGCACAGTGGCGGATGTTTTCAGGAACTCCTCCACGAACAGATTAACATACCGCTGCCGTACATCATGAGGAACCTTAGCACCAACCTCTGCACGTCCTTTTGCTTTGCGCTTGGTGGGAATTGACTATTTAAATGATTGAACATCATTTGGACAGTATTAAATGATTACTTGTTTTATTCCACTATTTGGTCATTTTATAGAAAAAATCTCTACAATAGAAAAAAAAGAAAAATGCCACAGCCTAGTTCAGCAACCCTCACCTACCTTGGCAGGTGTGTAGTTGGCTGGTTGTGCAGGCTGTACAGGCTGGGAGATTGGCGCTAGCTGATGGACTGAACGTGCTACAGGCAAAGCAGCAGCAGGAATTAGTGTGACTGGTAAAGCACAGCTGCCTTTGGGGACAATCAGGTGAAGGTTTGGGCCTATTCTAAAGGTTGCTCCAACTGGGAGGATGTTCACACTGTCTAGAAATGGAAATCCCTTATTAGAACAGTTTGTAGTGTTTGTTATGGAACAGATAGCTTGTAATGCTTATTCCTTTCTAAAAACACTCAAGTGTATTGTTTAAACAATTTACTACAATAGAAAAGTAGTATAGTCATTTTTGCAAGGTTATTTCATTTCCAGACTGGGTTTGGATATCTTTACTCAAATGAGATTACTCACTGTTTGGCACAGCAGTTGGATGAATGACAGTAGGTGTGAAGACTCGCTTGGGTGCACTGGCTGCAATAAAGGATTGGCACCCTTTCACTGCTGCCATAAGAGATGTTGCTCTCTTCTGGCACTGCTGACTCTGGCTGGGCACAGGCAGCTGGGAACCGCCATGTCTAAGGGGCACAATGACTTGTGCTTTGCTCGTACTGACCTGTTGTGTAGTCGAGATATAATTAACCAAATATAATTCATATAGGATTAATTGTAGTTCTCAACACACCCGTACAAGGTACCTGAAAATCTACTGATCCATCTGGGTCTGATGGACCGTGGGCCTTAAAGGTGACATATACCCCTTTTCCACAAGTTGACGCACTTCCCTGAGGTCTTAATGAAATGTCGGACATGCTTTTGTCAAAATACCCAAGGATAACGCACCACAGCTCCTTTCTCACCCTGTCTAAAAAGCCCTGTTCAGAACGGCTGGTTTGGGTGCCTGTTCCTTTAAATGGTAATGAGCCATTGCTCACCCCACCCCCTCTTCTGCCAGCCAATCACATAGCACTTTCCCCATGAATAATCTTGACATTCCCCTGCTTCCATTCTGACGCTTGGTTTTAAGACACTAGTCTCCTCACACAAAGACTTTGGTGAAGTCTGTTGTTCACTTACGTTGGTCATGCTCTCCTCAAGCCGTGAGTGGAGATACTCTGATAGGGAATGGTAATTCTAATGAGACGTTCTAATGAGATTCTTGCGACATAGAACTACATAGGACTTCCTTCACTCCGGATACCCAAGGGTATGTGCACAGGCACTGAAGTGAGTTTTTCATATTTTTCATCCTTTAATATGAGAAAAAATGTTTACCAACTGGGTTTTAGAACATAAGGCGTGTTGTGCAATTTGCTTCAAAAATAACTCCAAATGTTACTAAATACATTGATATGCAAACTAGCATTCAAAGATAAAACTAAATTAGTTTTGTTAATGAACCAGTCTTACCTCAAACTTTGCTACATGAGCTACTCTCTTTTTCTGTACAAGAGCTGGCTTGACCATCTCAGCCTCTGACATCTTTGAAACCTCTTCCTACAAAATAAGCACAATGATAAGTTTCCTCCTTCCTGGTTCAATCCAACACATTGTACACCCTTCCACTTACTGGCATGTCACCTTGAGCGGTGGTATCTTCAGCCTTGTTGGCTTCCATAAAGATTCTGTAGCACTCTTCCATTGGATCACTCTCTGAAAGGTCTAGGTCTGAATAATTGAGCTCTTCTGAAGAACTAGAGTCAACCGTTATCTTATCAGTTGCACCCAACACGGGTGGTTTCTGCAGGATCTGACCCCCAGTCAAATCCAAAGATGTAGTGGCTGGGTTTTGTTCCATATGTGGAGAAGTAACCATTGCGTCTTTGTTTCCAGAAACATACAGAGGTATATTCTGAACAGGTTCTGTAGGGACTTTATGTGCAGATGGCCAGTTTGTTTCAACAGAAGTTGTAGTGTTCGGACAAGGTCCAGGATCCTTATTTATGGCTGGGAAAGAGGACGTGGTGGGAAGGTAATTATGAAAAACTGAGGTCTTTTGTGGGCTCTCTGGTGAGTGTCTAAGGGGTAAGGTGTCCATTTTTTTAATGTGACCTGAGTGCCAGTCATTTGGTTGTACCTCAGGTTCTGTTCGACTTTGCAGCCTTTGTGTGACAGACTGTAAAGAATGATCTCCATGCATCTTTGGGCAACTGGGAGCATAATGAATAGTGTCATGAAGGAGAGCATCCACATCTTGAAGACAAGCGATGCGCTCACTTTCACGCCTCAGGTGGTCCAGGCAAATGGATATATCGTCTGCAACATTTTCAGTATTTTGTGCCTTTGCTTCATAAATGCCAGCATTCAAACTGTTTGCATATGTAGGTTTTTCCAATTGGCAAACCTGTGAAAAACCTGCCACTGAAGACAACCTTGCATTTTCATGCAATTCTGGAGAACTTTCAGTCGCACAGTTCAAGATCTCCTTGCATTTGTCATTCTTGGAAGCAGCCAAGCTGTGTTTCAAGTTTTTATGAAGCACTTGATTATTTTCTGCAGTTGACACATCAATCTCCACCATCCTCTTGGACAATTCTGATTCTTCCTTGGCCATCCTGGGTTGCACTGAGGGTTTTTGTTCACCTTCAGTTGGTATACTTCTGACAGCATGTACTCCTTCAGAAGGTATTCTTTCCCTTTGTGGCATGGAGTACCTTGGTTTTACCACACCAATCTCCTCGTACAAAGATGTTGGTGATGTCTGTTGTTCACTGATGTTAGTCATGCCCTTCATGGTTGACCTAATCTTTTCTGCTTTCTTTTCTAGCAGTGGCACATCATTGTCAAGATGGGCCATTTCTGAAGATTCTCTGGTTACCTTGATAAAATTTGCATTTTCACTGGCTGATGAGCTTTGCATCCGAGATCTCTCGTTCCCATCATTTTCAAAGGGTGGGATGTCGATGACTAGTTCCCCCTCCTCATCAGAATCCTCAAAACTGTAAGAAGGAATGGGAACTGGATCTGCAGACACACCATTACCCTTTCCCTTGTCCTGTTGATCATGTTCCACATCAACTTTATTGGCGGATTTCATTTTATCTGTCGAGCTGCCAGATCGCAGGTCAGCAGAAAAATTTGAACATGGGTCATATTCCAGATCAGTTTTGGGTTTGGTGCGATCAACAACGTATTTGCGGTCAGCAGAGTTGGCCTTTTTACATTTCAGCTGGTTTCCATTCTGGTCTTTAAACTGAGTTTTTCTGATCACAAGATATTCTTCTGAGCTAGCACCAGCACTCTCAGCCTGCTCAGACTGGTAGCGGGACAGTCTTTTTTGTTCTTTCTCCACTTCATTTCTAACTGCTTCAATCTGTTTGTTGATCCTTTCCAGCTCTGAAAGCGAAGTGTGGCTCTGTTCCTGCTTGTGGAAGGTTCTACTAACAGAGTTATGATTGCCATGACCTAGGGCAAAGTTTTAAGTCAAAAAACTATTGCAGTGTAATAAGTTAAGCTTGTAAAACATCTGTCCAAGAACATTTACCACAGCATATTGTTGCAAACTAATCAGTGCCTCAAAATACTATTTGACAATGTTTCAAAATGAAAGTCATTCATCTGATCAGAGTACTACACAGATAGTGATATTAAGATTAAGATCAAATGACAGTTTCATATGAAACTAAAAGCATATTTCATAATATATAATAGCATGTATGAAGCATAATACAAAGAAATGTTACAGCCAGGCAAGTGAAAGTACACAATACATTCATACTTTGAGACTCTTACTGGACTTACCATACAGTTTAAGCTTGTCTACTTGCATTTCCCCTTGACCTTAAAAGTTTTGGGTTTTACTAGCGTTTTAGAAGAAGAATCTCTACTTTTTACTGACGGCTTTAAAATGAGACTCCACAAAACTTTTTTTTTTTTTTTTTGCAAAACAGTTTCAATCAGTTGATTAACATTCCTAACAGATCAACAATTCTACTACAGCCAGTGGGTGAATGACCCCTTGATAGCATTTGAGACTTTCAGCATTTGACTTATGAGCCAATATACTATACAATAAAGGCATCTCAAGGTCAACATTTATCGCTATAGATCCAGCCGCCATGGTCATTAGTTTTTATTTGTCTAGCCAAGTTTGCATATTAAAATAAGTATATAGCATTACCATCATCAAATCACATCCAATAAATCTCAGAATGAGATCTTATAATTATCAATAAATTATAACTATAATTATAACTGTCATTAGCCAGAGTTTTGCATTTATCAAGCCAAGCCACCATAGCATATTAATTTAAGCATATTGTTAATGTTAGCATCATGCTAAGGAATGCGAGAAGAGATTCGGGATTTGGCTATTATTAGCAACCTTCAGCTGAAGTGTCAGATTTCATTTGTAAAAGGTGAATTTTTTGTAAGTAACCAAAATGGTTTGTGATTTGTGATGCACACTGATTTCTTTCTCTTTTACTTTCATACTTAAGTACAAAATCATTTGAACACTTTAGCTAAAGCAAAAACCTTTACATTTGTATTTTTGACTAAGGAACTTGTGTAGTTCTACCATGCATCATCATATTCTCAACATGATTGATTGGTAAATAGCAAAACTACCATTTAAAGACAAGAAACTGCATGTGAATGGTATGTTAAATAATAGAGCTCAATTCATAATTAGTCTTGTCAGTTTCTGATCAGCTGATTTTTTATATAAATAAAAAATATTTACATTTAGTCATGATCCAATTAAATATGAATAAAATCACATACCTAATAAAACATATGGGTTCAGTGTTGCAAAAACTCATTCTGGGCTATAGTAATTGAAAAATTACCATCATCTCATTTTTGTAATTTTGCTATAAATACATTCATTAATCTATAATGCATCTGTAACCAAAATATTATACTGTAAAACCACCTATTGATATGACTTTGTAGGGCAAATAAATGTGTACATTAGCTTACATTTTCACATCAAAGTTTACATTTGATTTTCTCCAAATTAGATTTCTCACTGGATTGGCTGCACCAAATTTAACAAAAGGACCCCTTATTTTAAACATAAGTAAATGTAAATTTAGAATATCCAATAAAAACTTAATGTTTTGATCATTTTGTGGTGCGACACCCCATATAATCTTTTGTTGTTGGAGTTAACATATTTGTTTCTCTGTGAGGATGTGCACTAGAGAAGGGGGGAGAAAAGAAAAAAAAACTATAGCAAAGTTGAAAAAGTGTTTCACCAAAAGCATTTTTCATTTTCCAGTGTAAATCTCCAACATAAATCTAGCAATTATGAACAGAAATTATACAAACAAGGCTTAAAGCTAATGATAATTAGATAAAGGACATGGACATGCATTATTATTCACACACACACACACACACACAAAAGACCTGTCTGGTTTGGCTAGAAGACCTGGTAAGTTTTCTTTCTCAAACCTGACTCATACCCGAACGACTTATCAGTTGGAAGTAAAGCTTCACACATGGTCACCACAGCGCGTGCAGTACATGGTGTCTCCATGACCGGGCCTGAGAAACGCTGATTAGGCCACGCCTACAATTAAGACTTACCTTTTTCAGCTGCCGCGCGCGCACCTCCGGTACACGCACCTGAGCTGTCTTCTTTGATGTGTTTGTACGGACAGTAAGGTCGCTCACAGCCGCCCCAAGTGAGAAAAGGACAGTCAGTTTTCGAGAAGAATCCAGCGGTAGGAAACATCTTACGGTGAAAATAAGCACGAGAAGATAGAGAACAGGGTCAGAGCTGAATCTACGTGGTGTGAGCGCGCATGCGCGGTCCTGAGAAGTAGTTTATTTAGCCTTTGTCAGTGTCATGCGTGGCAGTCTAGTTCAAGGGTGTGTTATCGAGCAAATGTTGGTCAGTTTGATGTGGATGGAAAAGCAAACACACGTAATGTCAGAAGTCAAAACGCGTGAGTCACGTCCAATAACGCAGCATCGCAGAGGAAGATACGATGCGCTTTAATAAACCCTCTCATTACACAGCCATGTCCAGGGCACATCTGAGCATTATACAACCTCCCGCCCTGCTGCTTGATCCCTTCCCTCACCCCCAAATTAGCTCCCCACTTCCGGTGCGCACTTAATGAGCCCGCAATCACCTGTAGCCAATTACGTGCACTTCCCGCGGGCACGCGCAGACTCTGCAGGTCCTTTAAAAATACACATACATATCTGCATTAATTCAGTTGCTCTTTGTTAGTTCAAGGATGAATCAAGTACTGTTCATAAGTTATTTGATTTAACACTAAAGTGAAAACTGCTACATAAATAAAAAAAATAATTTATCGTGATTATCTGTTTCGTGTGTGTGTGTAAAACCGTATATTTATTTTGTGTATTTCAGCATCTTGGGCTCCTGTAGTGCCCCAGTTTCAATTAAATAACATCTGTCTGTCTGTCAGCTATATTTTGGCCTGCTTAGCTGTTTGTTTGCATATTTATGTCCGTCTGTCTATCTTTCTGTCTGTCCATGTATATCTTGATCGTCCTGTCTTTCTGTCATTATAATAATAATAATTATTATTGTATCGTTCATAAATAAATGCTTTATGTGGGTCTAAAACAGCATCATCAGTAACTGCTTTATCATGATCAGGGTCACAGTGGATTCTGAGTCTTTCCCATGATCACTGAGCATCACGCCGGAATACACCCTGGGTGGAACACCTGTCCATAACAGGACACCATGCACATACATTCATTTTCACCTAGGGGCAATTTCACTGAAGCATGTTTCTTTCAGAAGGTGGGAACAAACATGTGATTCTCCATGCAGACTGTAACCCAAGTTTAGGAATGAGATGGGAAGCCTGGAGCTGTGAGACAGGAACCCAGGAGCTGTGAGACAGAAACTCCAAACTCCACTTGGTTAAATGGCTAAATCTAGATTTGGTTCCTTTGGTTTGTTCATCTGAGGGAGGTTCTATGTAGGTCCTGACAATGTTTCCCTATCATAGAGCTTTCCAAGTATAACCAATAAAACCTGTTTCGTGGATGTTCCACCACATTAAACATAAGTACAGTCTAAAACAAATAGTACCAAACTGTACCTTTGTCAATAGGGTAGTACATTTATCTTTTGGAACTTTAATATGTATCATTTACTGGGAAACATACATATAGTCCCTCCATAGAGTAGCCAGTTGACTTAATCTGCATGTCTTTGGACTGTGGGAGGAAACCGGAGCACCCGGAGGAAACCCACGCATGCATATATATAGTGTACAATCCAATTCCATCTAAAGGCACAAACGTTTCACATTTGAGTCTCACCACATCCAGAAGGAAAATAGTTTAGTGCCCTTATATATAATTAATGGATAAAAAAGCTCTTTAATAAGTTCTAATTGTTGGCAAACTGCAGTGGTATAAGAGAAATAAAACACTTCAGAATTTGCAGTTATGGGAAAATAATCAGCTTTGGGGTGGTAACAGTAACTCCACTCCACATCAGGCTTCATCACACTTCCCAGTTATTGACTATTTTTCTATAAAAGCACAACAACCAGTGTTTTATTCTTTGCATAACACTTGCCATTATATAAACAAACCTGAACATGACAGGCAGCTAGTGTACCACGTTCCAGTGTCTTGGTTTAGACTGAAGGTTTTACTTTTCTGGTTACAAATGACTGGATAATTCCATCACAGCCTGGAGTCCTTTAACCTGTAAGACACACTGTTACAGAGTTTTAGATGATTCTGAAAAAGAATTAGATGATTCTTCTTGCCTAAAGCAGACTCCACTATCCAAAAATGGAGCAACATGGGGTTCAGTGTTTTGCTCAAGGGCACAATGGCAATAGTTTTCAGCTGGGATGAAACCCCAATACGATCAAAGCCGCTGGTCTAGCACTCCAGATACGCAGAGTAAAGATGATGTTTGAAAGGAAGGCCAGGAAGGAGAGACACACTGCACTTCCTCCCTGTCCACTGCTTTATTATATCATCCCTACAAGACAGAGATGAAGGAGCCAGGCGAGGGGCGCAGAGGCAACCTGCCTCTCTTGATGTCTCCTTTTCCGCTTGGGAAGCGATGCATCACAGAGAACCCAGTTCACCTCCTTAGCAGGCACGCTGCCATGCTATGATCTTCCTTTGCTTATTTTATAAAAAAATGTGTACATCTGTATGATGAGGTTCTGGCCCGCAAAGAAAGGTTTGTGTTGGCTTTGCAGTCAGCGAGCAGCTGTTTTCTCTTAAAGTGGCAAAGTGAGCAATTAGAGGGCGGATCATAAAGGATTGAGTTCCGTGGCCTGAGGAGGATCCGGGCGCCATCTTGAGATTCCTTGGTATCTTTGTGAATGAGAGAGAGGGCTGCCAGGATAAATGAGAAGACCACAATGCACATATCTCAGTCTAAAGAGGGCAGTTTTGACATCAAAGATATGGGGGTGGAACAACAGGAAAGAGTCTCTCTCACACTCTCTCTCTCTCTCTCTCCCTCTCCCTCCCTCTCTCCCTCTCTCATTCTCTCTCTCTCGGAAAGGCCAACCCGGGAGACCCCAGTCTGATCCAGCCCTGATTTCGCGATACAGACCAGATGGAATTCATTAACTCAGTGCTGGCACTCTTCTCTTTTATGCCAATGACTCATCCAGTGGAACTCATCTGTTTTTTGTTTTTTTTTTCCGTTTTCTGATACCATCATCCAAAGCTGTACCTCGCAATAATTATTCACTCAGATCCATTACCAGAGGTCTACTGCGTTCGCCTGCTCTCGCTCTTAAACTCTGATTATTCCCGCCAGTGCTTCCTCTATGGGATCAGCACTCAAACACAGCCCAGAGGCAGACGGGAGAATTACAGAGATATTGAGATGCACGCACACACACACACACACACACACACATGCACATACACACCATTAGCAAGACGAGTTTTTCCTTTGGCGACTAATAAAGCATTATCGCATTGACCACCTACAGGCATGTCAGGTTTTGCATAAAATGAAACTGTAACATAATCTGTTGATCTTTCTATTGGAATGCTTAATGCCATAAAAAAAAAAAATAATAAAAAAAAAAACGCACGCACTGATCATTTAATTCTCAGCCATGGCCGAAGGGAACCGAACTAGGTCTCTGTTACAGCCTTTTCAAGCTCCAGTCTTCTAACGTTCCTGCAGCACAAATCCAGCACCATTAGGCTCGTACTCATGGGATCATTTGCAGCAGCTCAGCTCCCGAAACAGAGCCCACCACCCTGGAGGAAATGCTTTACACACTCATCTGTCATGAGAGAGAGAGAGAGAGAGGTGGATAGGCAGCCAGCTGAGCAGTCAGTGTGTGTGTGAGGGGAGAGTACAGCAAACACATTTCCATTTAACTCAAAATGGAGTGTTATTTACTGTGATTACTGCTGGCCTAATACTAATCACACCTGGAACAGCCCTTACAGAAAAGCCGAACCTCACATGTGAACAATCAACATGATTCACATGTGAATTTTGTACATGTGGTTTTTAAACACGTGTAATGTTTCACACATTTTTTTTCACATGGCGTGAAAAACGCCTTTATAGTTTTTTCTATGAATCTTCTATGCACAATTTTTATTTATTTTTTTTGTTTTGCACGTGACTTCCCCATAATACGATAATTCATTTATCGTCACCTGTTCATATGATTTTTTCACATTTTTAAAGGTCCACTTTGTAGTGGGATCTTTAGCAGAAATGGAAGAGAATATTCAGAAGTATGTCTTCATTAGTGTATAATTACCCGTAACGAGGAATTGTTGCATTTTTGTAAGCTTAGAATGAGCCCTTTATATCTACATAGGGAGCGGGTCCTCTTCAACGAAGCTGCCATGTTTACGCTGCTCCAGTAGCCCAGAAGGGACAAACCTCTAGAGAGCACCTTCATACTTTTAGTGTCAGTGGCAGCGTGAATGCGGAAGGAAGCACATTAAGGACGAGAAAGAAGAAGAAATGAAGACAAGAAAGAAGAAATAAGAGGAATCAGTTTTACTCTTGCTGGCTAACAAATTTAAGAGCCCAAATGTTGTAAAATGGAGGATCATACTTATTGTTTAGCACAAGAGAAAGCAAGGGAGTGTAAATGTAAGTACTTGGATGTACACTACAGACACCTGACAACACCGTACACTCTAATACACGGTTGGAAAGGGAGAGGCATTCAGTTGGTTGAAATCTACTTAACCATACATAGTGGACCTTTAATTTATTTCATACGATATTTTTTTACCCGATTCATTTGTTTTCACATGGTGATTTCTCCACAATTCATCAACTCATTTCTATCACACGTGCAAGTTCAGGGCATGATATGGTGAAATGTACTTTCTCATGTTATTCATATAATCACATGTGAAAACCTTATGATCAAACGGTTACCGTGTGATTTCTCCGTAAGCGTTCGTCATGCGATCCAGATGTGCAAGTTCACAGTGAGAACAGAAATATGCTCTGGAAGAGCTTTAGGACATGAAAAAACACCCTCCAAATACACACACATGCCCTGCTGCAAATGGTCAAAATGCTAAATATACAGTACACAAAGTAAAACAGAATAACGCGACATGACAGGCTAATTGCGCTGTTTGAATCGAGTCCTGCCAGTTTTAGATCCACTCCCAGCTTGAGTGCAGGAGATGAAGCTCCTGTGTGTGATTGATGGTGAGGGAGGTCCTTAGGCCTTAAGAGCTTATTAGTATTCACGTTGCATTCAGCGTGGAGTCATAAGACAGAGGGCACATGCATGAGAGACAGGACACACACTCACACACACGGCTTGTTGCACAAAGGCACAGATCGTCGTACGCACATGCAGTTCTGTATTCATCAGTGCAAAATCAAGGTAGAAGGTCATCCAAACACAGACCTCGAACATTATGAGGTAATGTTCAGCAACACACTTTTTTCCCTCTCCAGAATGATGGAGTAGGCAGGGAGCGAGAGGGTTAACCCCCCCCCCATACACACACACTCTGTATGCCTCACTGGCATGACACACTCATGACACACACCACTGCGGACCAAGACACACACAGCTGTGGCATGCAGAGAGAGCCTTATTTACATAATGACCAACACTCTGGCCGAGTGGATGGCACCATCTAGCGTCAGCAGAGAAATAATTCTACTTCGGAAAGGTCAGATTACAGCAAGTTCATGGCGATGTAAAGACATGCGACAGCTGGTAAATTAGTGTCTTGCATAAGTATTCACCCCCGTGAACGTTTCTACATTTTGTGGTGTTATAACTTGTAATTGACTTGGACTTAATTGGGATTATATATTCTGAATCTTACTAATTAACTAACTAACTAACTAAAATAAATAAATGAATAGCCAACTATACTATTGAAAATAAAAACAAAAACAAATCAACATGGGTTGTAAAATTATGTACAAGTTTAAAAAAAAAAAAAAAAAAGCAAAATTGGTGATTGCATAAGTATTCACACCCTTAGGTGCAACCAAGTCAAAGAAATAGTTAATAATTAGTTGAAGTCCTCGTGTGTGCAATTAAAGTGTCAGGTGATTCCTATTCCTGTTCACCAGATTTTGTTAGGGAACTAAATGAATAGCATCATGAAGACCAAAGAGCTATCAAAACTAGTACAGGCCAACATTCTGCGAAAGTATAGATCAGGGTTTTGTTGTAAAATAATATCAAACAGTGCAACATTAAATCTGTCATTCAAAAATTGGAAGGAATGTGGCACGACCGTGACACTGCCTACAGGACTGGGTAAAGACGGGGTTAGACAGTGTTTGGGGCTATTTATGTGTAGAGTTATGACATATAATCTCTAATAAGTTCATTTCATTTGCAGGTTATAACTCTACAAATTTCAAAGGGGGGGGGGTCAATACTTATGTAAGACACTGTATAGTTGACTGAAAAAGTTTGCATCCTCAAATATTTCTTAAATGCAGTTACACCATTCAACACAAATATTACAGGAGTTCTGTTTATTATCAAGCTGAAAGGTCTGAGTTTACTATTTAAATGCTCTCCATCAAGGCATTTAATGACTTAACCAACAAATGTTTCATCAATTCAACTCGTATTCCCCGAGAAAGAGTGCCATACAGTGCTAAATGTGTTTACAGGATGTTCAGTATGAGCAGGACAGTCTGTATAATTTACAGCAGGAGCTCTTAAGTACAAATGTCCAGTATTCAGATGAGATTATGCGGAGAAAAAACTGAACTCAGAAACCCGCAGAAAATACGGACCTTTGAGAGAGACAGATAAAGGGACAAAGTGCATAAAGTATATAACAAAAGAAGCCAAAGACATGAGCAAATAGTATAAGGAAAAGCAGTGTTGAAAAGACTTGCAAAAAGTCCACATTTATATAATTCAGGATTCAACTTCCTAGACAAAGAAATGTCTAAGAAAGAAATATCCATCAATAAGCTGCTGCCATTATTGTACAATATCAGTAGGTTACACATGTGGACGAATGTAATTTAATATAAAAGCAGATGGTCAGTTGGTTGGTCAGACTGACAAGTGAAGGTTGCAAAGAGACAAATCTGTGTGGGGTGTATTTAACCCTCGGGGGCTGATGAACTCACCTCCACGTCAAATTGAATGCGCCCTGCATTTCTATTTATATTTTGCGATAAGAATTCAGCATGGAAATATGGTTCATTCATTGCCTGAATTGGTAGTCAGCCTTTTCGATTACATCTTATCACAAGATCGTACGTTACTCACATACAGAGCTAAGACGTAGGTTCAGTTCCGCGCAGCAGAGTTCAGTTCAGTCAGTCGACATTGCAGACACCAGCAGTTTTTGATCATTTATGGCCAAATTGTCTCTTTACACAGTGATTTACATCAAATGGGACCTCATTATAGAGAGATTGTTCTGAACATTTTGATATAAAACACCTGAGTATAATGTTGGAAGATGCAACATGATACAGGTGCCCAAAAAACTAGGTGAATTGCTGCCAGGTATCAGGAAAGAAATAACATGACTTATAAAAACACAACTTTTCATAGTAAGGGTGTGCAAACTTTTGCACTCCCTTAGCACTACAGCAGTCAACTAGCTCACAACAGTAAGTTTAAGTCTTTCTACACGTATAATAGCAACTAAATTGATTAGAAAATAGAATCAGATGCTTTCCCCCCAACTTATAACTTCTGCTTACATTTTTCTGGCCCAGAAATAAGCTCCGCCCCCAACTAGAAGACAGCCGCTCGGCACTGATGGCTTTCATGTGAAGATTCGACAGAGGGTGGGAAATGGAGACGAGAAGACTTGTTGTTTTAATTGAAACAGGCAGTAGAGGGCTGTAAAAGTGACAAACTGCACCTTTAATGCTGGGTTCAGCTTCAAACACACACCACCAGTGTAACTGTACTTACATATTAACTGGAGCAGCTAGTGTTTATTCACAACGACACTATATGAAAGTAAGTAGATTGGATTATTCTTTTAAAAAACTATTCAAGGTCAATTACCCGTCTGCTCACACTCATCTTTCCGAAAGAAGCCGATCTTCAGCGCTGAAAAGAAATGTAACAAACCAACTGAGAATAACAATCTCAAAACAAATAATGATTTTAATTAATTTTCCATGCTGTATGAATAGCGTGTATTTAATACCCGGACAAAAAGGATCAAACTATAGTACGTTTTAGCTAATCGTTTAATTCATTTCCATCCTTTTTCATCTGTGTCAAGTAATTAAAATACAGCGATCATTAAAACCGAACATAATTTAAAAGTACAAGTTTCACATTGACCAATTCGACAGGTTTAATACGGTATATAAAGCAATAATCAGAAAAAGTAGGTAAATATTACATTTCTCCATCAGCTCATTCATTTTGTCTTCAAACACACTGGAGAGGAATATGATGTCCTTCGTCCCAGCATTAGAAGAACAAACCTTTATAAAGCACTCTTTCACAGAACGACATGAATATGGAGTTTGGGTTAGCAACTCGACTCAAAAGTATCTCTATTCAC
This sequence comes from Notoglanidium maculatum, assembly GCA_030068355.1. Lineage (NCBI taxonomy): Eukaryota > Metazoa > Chordata > Actinopteri > Siluriformes > Auchenoglanididae > Notoglanidium > Notoglanidium maculatum. Next base: position 1,560,891 of record JAQQZX010000039.1, on the reverse strand, counting down.
ACACACACACACACACACACACACACACACACACACACACACACACACACACACACACACACACACACACACGCGCGTAAGCCGCGAAGTGTGTTTCCGGGTGGACAAATCAGTAGCCCGAGCTTCCGGGCCAAGATGAATACATGTCCATGCTATTTATAGTTACTTGGTAGGCAAGTAAGTTTTTTTCACCTTGTCCCATTCAACAAACAGCGAAGGTAAAAACCCTACACACTACGGGCCTTCACGAAACAACTCATTCACAACACCACGCTAAATTATTTAATTTAAACGTGCTTCATGGTGGTGTAACAATGCTGCAACCATTTACGCTACGTGCTCTGAATTCTGCTGCACTACGCACATCTAGGTGGATTAATTGGTGTGAATGCACGAATATGATCTTATTGACAATCAGAAAATGGCAGCTGTGTGAAAATGTGGACAAAAAGGAGTAAAATCTGCAAAAGTGCAGCGTCATATACTATAACTTTCCTGCTAGCACAAAAAAAAAAAAGAGAAAGATAATAAAAGATCCATACTTTGAATGAATACCTTTCATGAAACATGACGCTACATTAGAAACGTTCTTAAATAAAAGGATAACCGAATTGGTTCTTAGGCAGGAATTTCAGCTATAATTTGCGACCTGATCCAGTAAAATGTGTCACAGGGACCCTTGTGGGGATTTTGGCTGGTCCTCACAAGACAGGTTTTAGTTCTCAGAGGTTAGGGTTAGTGTTAGGCGTAAGCACTGCATTAACAAGCTGCGTTAATAATCATGTCAACAGAAGATCTGGAACAGGATCGTAAGAAATGTGTGTGAGAAATAGATAACAAGGGTCAGTGTGACTCATTTTGCTGGATTGGGTCACACTTGTGTTTGTATTAGTGCAATCAACTAACTAACTAGCTCTCCATTTGTTATTACATCACATTATATGGCATTTTCTAGCCACGTCAGTTAAGTTTCTACATCAAAACAGGACTAGGGAAGCTCACGTTTGCCACTTTTATGATTCGTCCACGCCGTGTCATGTCAATCAGATGTATAAGAGCTGGGAGAGCCGCAGTGATTAAGCCAACCCAAATACCGAAGCTATAAAACCAGTATCACGATTCATTCCACACGTGTCACTTCTTTATGAATTACTGAGAGGTCCTAAAGGCCCTCAGCAGGAGGTCGGCTGCGAGTCCAGGAGAAATGTCTCCTTGTGCTACCCTGCGCTCCATCTCGGGCAGCGCCGCCTGCACCTCTGGATGCTCCTGGAAGTGGCGCAGGGCGTTTTCCTGGATCAGGCTCCACAACCAGACCTTCTGCTGCTCACGCCTGCGGGTTTGCAGCTCACCGCTAGACAACACGGTGTCACGATACCGCAGCATGACGTCCCAGAGCTCGGGAACACCCTGTCCTGTCTGAGAGGACACCCGGACCACCTGACCATGATGGCACAGAGAGAGAAAGAGAAAAGAGAGAATAATATTAACGCTATAAAATGTACTCTTAGAAAAGGATGACATTAGCAAAGGGTTCTTTGGAGGGTTAAGGATGAATATATCTTACTCATCTACACATTATCTTCATGTTCGAAGAACCCTTTAGGTTGCCTAAAGAACAGTATGCTTGTGACGAAGTTCTTGAATCTTGAAATGGTTAACTGCATGCAATAATGTTTCCTAATGCTTTCGCCAGTAGTTTGCACCGAAATCGAGGATTTTTCACTCTAATTTTTCAAGGCTGAGGGTGGAAATGAAATATTGATTTACAGATTCAGCATGCTTCGCTTCATTTCAACACATCAGCTGAGGATTTGAACAGATCATACATACACCCGTCTGCACTTACGCTTACGTCGAAGGAAAAAACTTTTCCGCCTGCTCTTCTGCTTGTTAAAAAAAAATCCCATATGGACAGGTCGGACACACGCATCCGGCATATTAAAGCGAGGCAACAGAAATTCTTAGACGGGATAAAGATAATATCGTCTTTAAAACACGCTCATAAAGCTGGACATGCAAGAAGGTTAAGAACGCCTACACAGGCCTTCTCGGTTTCAATGACTGATGAACTACAGGCTGGAAAGTCTTCAGAGCAGGGGAAAAAAAAATCAATATGGCTGAGTGAAAGGGATGCTGCACTGAGAGCCCTCTGTGGATATGGAGACAAAGATGTGAGCGACTCTCGTGCGAGTGGGTGGCCTCTAATCAGCGAAATGCCATGCTGGCGTGCTGCCAATAGGCAGATGTACTGCTGTGGGGATAGAAGACAAAGGGCTGCGTGCCAGTGTCCAAAAGGCAGAGCAGAGCATGCTGGGAATTAGACATTACAGCATGTTACATACATAAACCCCTATGCGCAATCAGAGTGACGAAAAATGTAAATGAATATCGGTCGACTGAGGATACCAGAACTGCGACGGAGTCCCTGATTTAGCAGAACGTTACGTGTAATGCTAGCCATGTTGATCAGCGCTGCTGGCGTCCAACCCCGGTGTTAATTAAAGAAGATGGATCAGTCCTCGGTTATAAAGGCGAGTATTCACAGGCAAGAATGTCCTCAGAGCTCAGCAGTCCATCACCGGGACGCTCTGTGAATAGCAGCCCTGGACTGTTTAACGTATTCAGGACGAGGATCGGTTTCCGGCTCAGGCTGACATCTGCTGACCGCATGTGCCGAGCAGAAGCGGGACCGAACCGAAACAGCCTCCTCTGCTGGCGACAGGGCCAGAACAACAAGACAAGCTGCATTTCCTGGGTAGGAAACGCGTTGGGGACAAAACGACTAAAATGGTTTTATCTGATGCAGAAACAGAAAAAAGGAAAGCGATTAGAAAGAAGTTATTAAGAAGAACCATCACGAGACGTGCCTAGAAAGTTCAAATCTCACAGACACGCTTTTTTCTTTTTTTCTCGAACCACTCGCATATCAATACTTAAAATACAAGCATGCTAATTGTTTATTTTGTAATGAAATTCATGGGCACCGGCTCAAGCTCGTCCCTGTTCCTGGTGCACAGGACTGGACCCTGATGTGGTCTCCTGTTGTAGCAGCCCATCGCCTCGAGGCTCGACAGACCGTGAGATGCTTTTCTACTCATGACGGTTGTAACAAGTGGTTATTTGAGGAACCGTAGTCTTCCTGTCAGCTCGAACCAGTCTGGCCTTTCTCACCTGACCGCTCTCATCAACAATTATGCTTTGCGTTTTTCAGATCATTCTAAACTATAAACTCTTGAGACTGTGTGTGAAAATCCCAGGAGTTTCTGAAATACTCTAACTCCGCCCACCTGCTACCTGTATGTTTGACTGAAGCTCTTGACCTGTATTTACCTGAACGTATATAAATAATGTGGTAAAATGTTCATGGATATGTACCTTAGGTGTCCAGGTTTTGGATTTCTTTCGAAGTAGCTTCAACGCACTTGTGTACTCGGCTTGAATCCTGCGTGCCGGAACGACCAAATCGCCGTCTGACTTTGTGACCACGACCAGGTCGGCTTTCTCAATGATACCTCTCTTTATTCCCTGTATTCCCCCCCCAAAAAAAGAGAGAGAGAGAGAGAGAGAGAGAGAGAGAGAGAGAGAGAGAGAGAGAGAGAG
>JAQQZX010000039.1:1517872-1542775 GCA_030068355.1 Notoglanidium maculatum | reverse complement strand
ACTTGTTTGTGTAAGCACTGTTTAAGTAGTCTGTGTACACTTGTGTAAGTACTGTTTAAGTAGTATGTGTACACTTGTTTATGTAAGTACTGTTTGTCTGTAAGTAAAGAGAAGACTTTAAATCACAACATGTGCTCCGTGGCGCGGTCGATGCTTCTGTATCACGGTGTTGAAAAGCCTCAGACACACGAGATCATTCTGCAGACCTGTAAGCTTGAGCTTCATTTACGTGCCGCACAGTAAAGACGACACTCGAGTCTGTGATACTGAAACAATTTTATTATTGTATCTTCCAGTAGAGTTTTGATATTCATGGCTAAAACTGCTTTCTGGAAAACACTACACAGCAACAACAGCACAAAAAAAAGGACGAAAACAGACACAAAGCCACTTATGAAAGTGCACATACGACAGCTTTTCTTTAAAAAAATACAAAAAAACAAACAAAAAAAACAAACAGCGGATGGGATTCCTCTTGAATAGAAAAATGAAAGGTAATCACACATATAAACGTTTTACAAAGGGAAAATCAAATAGTGCCATTTAGAAAGGAACTGAATAAAATCAGTTATTTTATTTGAAAATGCTTTAAATGCTCAGGCAAGACTCACTGCTGCTTTAAACTGGGTATTAAAGTACCACAAGGTTAAAATGTCAACTCAAGGTCTTACTTTATATGGCGTGAACATCACGGGAGTCTCAGCGTGTTGTGACGTTACACTGTTTTTGGAAAAAACGTCCGTGGCGGGAGTGCACATTTGAGTGACGTCGCAGCGGTTAGCGACGATCAGAAGGTTGTGAGGTCAAATCCCAGGATAAAGAGTGTACCAAAATATGTCGATTCATTTTTAATGTATACGTATTAAAAGTTCAGCAACAGGTGAATAATTCCTCATGGACTCCTAAAGCCTGATTTATACGTCTGCACTGAAGTATCTGTGAGGATTAGGCGCTTTCATAGCGGTCAGCGAAACGAACCAAATTGAGACGTTCCACTCGAACAGGAACGACGACAGGATGTGAAAAAACACGCGGTACGCGTGTCGACCCTGAAACATGCCTTACTTCTCTGACATAAAAATTTCCTTCTTCGTCCAAGCTGGCTAGATTTTCCACCAGGCAGATTTTCTTCGTGTTGGTCGGATCGTGTCACGCTCTTTTAAAGAGAAGCGCATCTCTTAACAATAACAGAGAAAACAGAGCGGCTGGTGAAGGAACAGCTGAGTATCGCTGCAGAAATGTAAGTGATACCAAGAACTAACGTGTTTCATAGACAATAGACGTAGCTATAAATGGATAAAAAGTATGACGCGTCGTCTTTACTTCATAAATGTCCGAGCTGCCGTGGTATAAGATTAGAGGAATAAATCAGCATGGGTTTTCGTGGGAAATAACCCTACAGCGCACAGAAAATAATCGACAAATCGACGTTTACCCACAATCCCTTTCTCTGCATCGTGAAACAGATTAGATCCAGAAGTGTTAGTCAACTGGTCTGTGGATGAAATCTGCAGAACAGGAAAATGAAGCTGCTGATTAAAGTCTTCTAATAAACGCTAAAGTGCACTAACCAAATACCGCCTGTCCTGAAGATACGAAAATTCAAACGCACTCGATTTACCTCGCGAGGGTCAGATGTACGGAATTGTGCTCTCCTGTTTTTTTTTTTTTACATTTTTTTGGAAATTAGGCTGTGCAAAAAAAGTTAGTGAAACTGGTGTACGAGCCAAAACACGTGATTCAAACCCGGTGCACTCTTAAAAACAGGTTGAAAAACAGGAAGCGCGGTTGATTATGTGTATTGTGCGCCGACGTCCGTTGGTAAAAGCGCCACATACATAAAAGGAATTGAATTGAAATGCCGCATCCTGTTTGATGCATTGATTTCGGGTAATTAGCAGCGGCCAGACGTGTGCGAGATTCTGGTCTCCTTCTAAACCAGGTGTAAATTAGTGACGTGTGTTTTAGGGGCGGAGTATTTTGCAGTGGTTTAATTCCTTCCCATAAATCATTCTCGTTATTATTTATGATAAAACGTGTAATCACATCGAGATCATTTTTGAATCACTTTCAGAAAGCGCTATCCGCACTCTTCCGCATACAGGAGCTCACAGATGCCTATGATTGGCTGCTGCCGCTGTGATTGACAGGCGAGACAGAGTAAGCCCCTCCCACCCAGACGGCACAGCTTATCTCTGTTATAGCTTATCTCTATCTTAGCTTAGATCTTCAGACAAATCTTTAATACTTTGTCATTTGGGACTTTTTTTTTTGTCACGCAGATCTGATCATAGTCGATCGACGTTCCTCCCATCAAACAACAGGATATTTGTGATAATGAGCATTGTTTCTGTAAGGTTATAAAAGCCGCAATCGACCACAAGAAAAACGGAAACCATCTCAATCCGATGCCAATCTTATTCTGCCCACAAAACGATTTGTAATCAGACGATTTTCGGGTTTGATTTTTCGAATAACGTTGTTTTTGCGCTGTAATGTTCCATATGATGCAAACAAACAGTTCGATTAATCACATTTTCTTGGATAGTGGTTGCTATGGTGAGAAAAACAGGATTAACCAATCAGAATCCTGCATTATTTCCTATTTCGGTTTGAAAGCTACTACTTAGCTAGCTATCCTCCGAGCTCTACGATTTTGAGGTGAAATACCGGACATTTAAAATGTAAGATGTCTTTTTTTTCCTGTATTATAAAGAACGTAATTATTTTGAACAGAACGCTTATTAAGGTTGTTAATATGGCACGGCTGTTCGGCGGTTTCAGGATACCTCTCGCGCTTTTACGACTCTCTGGCATCTACGTATCGATTTAATAATTAATTGAAGGATCTTGTTGTGATTTTATTTAGAATATTTCCTCATTCACTCTGAAATCAATTCCTTCCACAAGAGTCTTTATTAAATAGCTTCACCGTTAACGTCATTCTGTGTTGATGAACTTGTATCGTGACGCCTTGAACTTCATTTTAAAACGTTGAGCGCCTCGTGACGTCCTGATCTCGAGCAACACTGGGTGGAAAAAATACTTCAGTCCAAAACACGAACGCAGCAACAAACGAAAGCTGGAAGTTCTGTCGATGGTTCATTTTCATCAATGAGAACGAGACTTCAGTTCCTTTCATTCATCACTATTAAATGTTTAGGATAAAGGGACACATTTCCGTCAAGGATTATATAAACAGTGCTTGCCTCTTCTCCAATACTTATTACTCATCTGTTAAAATTACACTGGCAAAAAAAAAAAAAAAAAAAGATAATAATAATAAACAGACTGCACAGCATTTCCTCTAATAATCAGCACACCTACTTTTTACACTGCCTTTAAAATCATCTGAAATCAGTCGGAGGCAATAAAAGTAGAGCACGAGTCTATGCGCTCCTACCCTAATAACATCATGCCGTTTAATCCACGTATTGTTTTCCCGTTACAACACTTTTATTATTCGCTTCTAACCTCTCATGTTTCCGCCGCTGTATTTTTTTCTCATTTCTGCTACGTTTTCTTGCAAAAACAAAAAAGAGCATAAAAACTGTAATACATTCTACACGGCACAGACACTTTCTAGAAAGTTCATCTGATGCTACAATTATTTACTCATTATTATCTCTAAGCAGGTCAGTCGCGTCGCATAACCCCTCTACTGTAATCACTGTACCTATACAAATCCCCCCATTTCAATGGAATACTGGCGTATTTTGCAAACAACAACATCAACAAAAAAAGATGAAAAGAAAGGTGAAAGAGGAAAGCGCCGGCTGTCACAAGACCGAAGGAGGATACTTGCAACGGGTACGATGGCCTCATCGATGAATACGGTTGGTCACACAGAGTTATCAAGTGTCTTCCAGATGTTCGCTGACCGAGGACTTTGACCACTGCCAGTCGAATCATATATAACTGCCCCGCCCCTTAACCCCATCGTTAAGCCCACTCCACCCGCACGTCTCCATGGAAACCAGGAGCCGGAGGTTTTAGGACACGGAGGAGATGGGGTTGTGAGGAGAGCCCATCTGTGTGAGAACCTTGTCCAGCCACTGCAGCGGCCCGTGGAGGTGGATCTCGATCCAGCAGGGGGTGCTGGTCACGTCCTGACGATGGTATTCGGCTCCCCAGCCCTGGCAAAATAATAAAAAAAAAAGAAACAGAAATAAATCAACATTAGCAGTGACGTGTACATACATAATAAGATTAATTATTATTATTACACAGCTTTGTTGAATACTCGGTTCTGATTGGTCAGTTACGGCACTCTACGGTCTGTTGACTTAAAATATTATTATTATTAATAATAATAATAATAAGGAAGTAAAGACAAGACAAGACCACATCAGTCTTAGCAAATATAGGGATTAATGAGCAAAAATTAAACATGTGTAAAAAAATAAAGTAAATAAACAATGAATAGGCTGCAAGTGGAATACAGAAAAATGTAGAATTTAAGTTTATATGCAAGAAATTAATTATATCTTCATTAATATATGGGTACAATGGGTTAATAAGGTGAAAAATAATAATATCAAAAGGTCCTGCTAATACGAAAAAAAAAAATCAAACGTGAGAAGACTAAAAAAAACAGACTAAAATGTGGAAGAAAAGTAAATGCCGGGATTTTGTAAATGAAATGTTTTTAATAACACTATATGATTTTTCATGAATATATGTGTAAAAATGTGCAAATGGATAAAAAAAAAAAAAATAAAGAATTGATGGAACTGCCATTCTAATAGGACCACTATTGGGTTTTTTTTCTAAGTAATAAGCTTTTAACCCAGTAGAAAGTGAAAACGGTAGAAAAAGTAGACATTTCTTTTACCTTTTATCTCTAAACATGCATTTCTAAACTTGTGGGCTTTTTCTTATTTAAAACACAAACATACTATAACTCCTTAGGCCAAGTCTTTTCCAACATGCTTCACATGGACACGTTCAATGTGCGATCTGAATTTGATTCATTCGTTTAAAACTCCATCACCAAAGGTGATGTGAATACGAATAAAGCAAAAGGAGACCTCAGTACCGGCGTGTAACCGCATTACTTCTGATTAATCGCAGCCATTAGGCTTGAGCTTCCTAGCTGAGGCGACGTCCACGCTACCTTGACGAAGCTCATGCGAATAGTGCACATCTTGGTGAGCTCGTAGACGGCCTCGAAGCCGTGGTTAACGGACTGGGCGAGCAGCTCGGCGAACTCCTGGTTGTTGAAGATCTTGAGGCTGCAGCCGCTCGGGATCTTGCACACGGTGGTGGGGTGGAAGCCGTGGTGGTAGTTGCAGTTGCGGCTCTGCACGAAGATGCTGCTGTCGCTCAGGCACTCGGCGTACACCTCGCCTCCCACGTAGTACAAGTGCACGCCTGCCAAAACATTCATCTCCGTTAGAAATAGCTCTGCTGACACAAACGACTGGATTGGAGTCGGATGCTGTAGATTGTAGTGGAGTAAGAAGCTACAGGAAGTTAATCATTCCCACAGACGTGTGGTGCGGTTTAGTGTGTAGTACCATTGATGGCACAGTGCTGCTGAATTCTCAATTCTGATTGGTCAGAAGGGCGATATCACAGCAGTTCCATTTACAAGACAAAATCACTGGATTATATTAATGCATTTGTTTCAATACCATATTCTATATTATACCACAGTTAACTCCAGTCAACTAATCTGATTGGCCGAGCGGCGTATTAAGTGTGTCGCATAACAGCACTGGAACGTCTCACTGTGTAAAATTCCACTTCCTAGTACAAAACTGTTACTATGGTAATATGGGTGACATCACCACCAGACATCTCAAATGATACTTTTTAGGAATATAAATTTGACTTAAAACATGGAAGCTTGTCAGATGAAGATGAAAAGGAACGCCAGGAACGATTTTTCCAGAAGCACCTTTAACGGGAACGTACGAATTAATGTGAGCTAGCTAGACGATGTGCTATAAAGTGAGAGTGACTTCTTCAGGCTAGCGGAGCAAAAATAAACAAAACATTAGGCCATACTGGGTCCAAAAGGTCACTCACTCAATATTAATTACTTGTTTATAGAACTGTTATTATATAAAACCAGTATGACACTCAGGGTGGTGGTGTACTGAATATCAGCACGGCTGCGATTAGCTACGAATCAATAGCACGTAGCTAATCGGTGTACAGCAGCACTCCCTCTTGTGTCATACTGCTTAAATAACAGCTTGTACGATGGACACACCATAAAATTCAATTCTGACAATAAGCAGAAAAAAAAATGTGCTACTTCATTTAAAAAAAAAAAGTATAATCGATGAAATGGAGTTTTCTGTAAGGAGACGTTTATTTAACATTTATGGAAGGCGTATCCAGCGTCAATAATTTATGAAAAATCTTCAGGACTTAAGGATTTGCGCTTTCCAGTTTCTCGGTCAGATGACAAACTGCATTTTTTTTTGGAGTTATTAACTTCAATAGAGAGGGAATAGAAAGCCTGTATCTACTATAATGCAAGTGACTCTGCTGTTACATGTAAATGTAAATAGATTTTTTAAAAAAGTATGTTGTCTTTATAAAAATGTGTCACCCATAACATTATTTTCCAATAAGTGTATATCTTATTCAACTTCTAATAAACAGAGAGATGATTGCATACCCTGCATTATACCTTAGCTATTAAGAATTCTTGTTTCTGATTGGCTGGAAGATATCAGAACATGAATATGTAGATTTAAATAAAAAAAAAAAAAAAAAAAACTGAATCAGAAATTGCTCCTCATACTGTAATAACCAGGATGCAATGCATAATAATAATAATAATAATAATAAGGGTTTAAACTATACAGTACAGTATATACGTTACGAAAGTTATTGTAATTAAGCTAATAAATTTCTTTAGGTGGAAGGAATTGTTTGGGATTTTTATGTTTAAGGAGGTGTTTTAAGTGAAAATGCCAAAAACCAAGTCCTCCCTCCATAACAACAGTCTTATGCAGGAGCATTTTAACATGTTAGAACATTATCAAAATATTTAAAAATGGACAATTTTGCTTCTTTCTTGATCATTCTGTTAAAATGAAACAAAGCGCCTGCACAGCAAACGCAGCCAAGGTATAAGCAAAGTAAAGGAAACATCACTCTGTGGTATTTGTTTCATTCATTTCTGATATTGCGACACTGTAGTATGATCCTAATGGGAATTTGTTGATCGATTGAAATCAGGCCAGGCTGATGCAGTACAGCTCCAGGAAGTGGACTCAGTAACATTAATCTATATTATCAGTTTGCACGAGCTGCGCCCTGATGAACTGCATCGTCAGGTAAAACGACGCGGAAAACCGCAAGAGCATCCGTGACGTGCGCAGCATCCCGTTTCGAACCTTTGCCGATGTGCCGGCGCGTGTTCTCGATGGTGGAGTTGCGGTTGACGTTGGACAGCAGGCCCAGGCAGAAGCGGTTGCGATTGTTGGACGGGTCAGTGAAGCCGTCCACCAGGACGCTGGTCGAGGACGCCTGGAAGGCCTCTCCGACCCGGTTATTCAGCTCGTAGTACACGATGGAGCACCAGTGCTTGGGCTCTTCATAGGCCACAGACTGCACATCTGCACACAGAGAGACAGGCACAACATCATAATGCATCGTGTATCATATTTATACCACAGTGCAGTTGAATTCTTAACTCTGATTGGTCAGAAGACTCCACATAACCTATGACTAGTCATAAACAGAATAAAAACAATGGTGTTAAGGATATGTTTATTTAACATTTATGGAAGTCTCGAGTGTGAGCTAACAGTGGGGAAAAGTCCTTCTGGGTAACAGAACAGGTTTCCATTTTTTGTCTCATTAACTTCAAGATGAAAAAAAAAAAAAAAAAAGAGACTGGTGAGGGAACGATTGTCATAAGGCGCTTTCGGACTGGAGGAACCTTTCATTGTTCTTAGAACTGTTAGGGGACGCTGCTCCTTTTTGTATATTCACTCTGCAGGAACTGAGGACGATCATAGTTCTTAGAACGCTGTCTTGAGGGACTTTTTTTTAGCTCCGACTTCAGTGTGGGTACTCTCCCAGCACAAGAGGAACCAAGCAATTTTGACACGTCTAAAGAAAACATTAAAATCTTAATTAAGATTTCTTGTCCGTATGCTCGTTCGTAGTTTTTTTTTTTTTTTTTAGCTATCACATAAGTAATCCGTTATAAAATAATAATTCACACTAACATGTTAGGTAAACATATTTTAAATAATCACACGTAGTACGTAACACTTCCTGGTCTCCCCCGTTTTACAGCGCAGTGGGATGATCCGTTTCTATAAAAACACGCGACTGAAACACACGAAAATCTAAAGCCTAATGTTGTTAGTTTGCTGTTTTCACAGCAACACAAGAACGCGGGTGGACAAGACTCACGTTCATATTAAAACAAACAACAAACTATGTAGTGGCGTTGCTATAGCGACCGCCGGCCATCTTGTATTACTGCAGTGTTCCTACTGGCGGAAAAAAACACCATTCATACCATTTGAATGGTTTGTGTTCACAACGCATTCTAAACCGCACAAAAACATACTCTATAGATGCTACAGCGCGCTCTGGTGGCTCCGCCCACTCTGGTGGCTCCGCCCACTCTGTGCTAACGCGCGTCTTCACTCTGACACTTGATTTTTACAGTTTTAGTACATCACTGGGCTACTAATCTCATGACCATATCATGCAGAATTTCCCAGAGTTTGCGCAAAACTGCACACGATTTGACACTTCAGTTTAAACCGTATTTTGATAATCAATTAAATATCGATGAATTACTGTTCGACACTGCTCTATACATACTGCAAGCAATGTGAACTTGCCTAAAATGGTCAATTTATTGCTCTGTTTTCACATTTACTTACTCATTCAGATTAATAATCAGAACAATTACAGATTATCTTTACTGGAAAAACAACCAGTGCTTTTAATCAAAATGTATGACAGCAGGAGCTATGGAAACCATTCTGGATTCAATTAATTGCATTACTTCAATACATTACATTACGAACCTCAGCTAAATGTGAATCTGGAGTTGAATTTGAGCTCATGTAAATAAGCCGGGCTAAAATCTAACTTAATAAGCTGCTATGTCAACATCTACAAACTAACATTATCTGATCGTATTATAATCCGATTATCACTAATGCATATAATCTAATTAGGAGTCTGATCACACGGCTGAATTAACTAATACGAAAGCTATTAACACACCAGACCCGGTATTGTGTGAGCATCCATGGTGAAAATCAGATGAACATGTGTGTCCGCGCCCGTGTCGTGCCCCGTGTCTGCCCTCAGCGAGTCAGCCCTGCTGCCCTTCCCTCCTCCCCCTCCCATGAGAGAGCTGGAGTGTGTTTATCCAGCACACGGCTCTCCTCTGCTTCCTGAGCCGGGTGGCACAGAGTCGCAGGTGTGTTTTGTCTACCGCTTTCCCATCAGCGCTCTCACAATGGGGCAGCGCCCGACGCGGTTACACAGGATGCAGCTTGAGCTCGGCTCCCGAAACTCCCACTCCACTCAGACCTCCGCAAAAAGGCTTCAACAAACTCCATGTCTCCCTCCCCAGAACCAACAACTTCTGTTCCATGGCATGATCAGATTCACTGCTTCATTTTATGATCTAAATCACATTCTTGGACATCGTATAGCTAGGGATCCATTTAAATGTGAATAAAATCTCTGTCAGTATCAAATTGTTTCAATGTTCAATAAAATTTTGGCTCTTTATCAAAGGGCTTTTTTATTTCTTTTTTTCCAACCCAAAGAACCAATTTTCTTCAATTAAAATTTGAATAAATTTTGCACAAAAAACAGCCAACAATCCATCGGATGGTTTCACACGCTGGATTGGCTTCTCTTAAGACAGCTCGGTTGGTTGAGTAAACGACACGTCTCTGGTTTTCTCGCGTTTTTACTTCTTTTTCTTATAATAGCTGTTGTCTGAATTAAGCGACGACTCATGATGGTAGTATTTGCCAAATCGATGTTCTGTCCTATTCCGAGAGCCGTCCAACTGCCCCTGTTTGGTACCAGAGAGGAGTGATCAATACAACACAAATATTACAAATATTTAACATTTGTACGACACACAAAATGCATCCTAAGATACAGGTCTGCTAACAAACTGTCAGCTGTGTAGTATGATTATTAAAAAAAAAAAATTCAAGTCAAGTCAAGTCAAGTTGACCCAACCCTTATGTGTTATGTGTTTTATGACGTAATGGCGGCGCGACAGTAGCTCACAGCGGCCACTCTGGATCTGAAAATCATGCTTTTTTGTTTTATTTTGTTTTCTTGGCGTGACTCCGGCGGCAAATGGACACCAAGTGAACGGTGTTCGTGTCTACCCGCGATAAACATTATTGGATAAAAGAATTACTTAAAAAAATTATTTGCAAGAAAGACCTATTGGAAATGTTTTGCGTCCTCGGGTTGCTATGGAGACCAGGTCTCCAGTTTTTGGTGTGGCCTGATGCCGGCGGGGCTCGGGGGTTGGGGTGGTTCGCCGAGAGTGATGTGCCGGGAGCGGTGTGCCGAGAAGCAGTGTGCCGAGAGAGTGATGTGTCGAGATGTGATGTGCCGGGAGCGGTGTGCCGAAAAAGCGGTGTGCCGAGAGAGTGATGTGTCGAGAAGCAGTGTGCCGAGAAAGCGGTGTGCCGAGTAGCGGATGTGCCGGGAGAGGTGTGTGAGGAAGCGGAAGTGCGGCGAGCCAAAATACCAACCAAATTAACAACCAAAATACTTTCCAACGTCTCTGTATTTATTATCGGAGTGCACATTCCCCCCCAGCGTTAAAAATCTTGTATGGAGCACTTGGTCCTGGAGAAACGCTGTCTCGTCTCACTGTACACTGTATTACATGTATATGGATGAAATGACAATAAAAGCCACTTGACTTGATGTATAGGGCAGTGGTAGCTCAGTGGGTAAGACATTGGACTAGTGATCGGAAGGTCGTGAGTTCAAATCCCAGTACTGCCAAGCTATCGCTGACGGGCCCTTGAGCCTCAACTGCTGAGATCGTGTATCATGTACATGAGATCTATGTAAGTCGCTCTGGATAAGGGCGCCTGCCAAATGACATAAATGTAAATGTGTTTGTTTATGCTTTTGTGTTTAAGTTTTATGCATAAGCATAATTTAAGGCAAAGCTTATTGTATTTCAATAAAAAGAATATTTAGTCAATAATCTATTATATTTTTCCCCAACCTTAAAAAATGTTTGTAAGTAATTATTGCAGGTTATTAAGAAAACGAAACAAAAGTATTTTTCTTTATTAAACAAAAGGAATACAAGTTCATAAAGAATAAAAAAAATAAATGTTGCATTTTTTGGTAATAAAATTTTGATTTTTTTTAATTTATTTATTTTTTTTTATCAAATATTCCCAAATATATTGTAGCAAAATCAAATCGTGAACCCAGTATTGTGAATCAAATCGAATCATGAACCAGGTGAATCATTACATGCCTCTTAAAAAACAAAATACATAATAATCATGATATTTAACAAAAGTATACTGGGGCATCATTAATCACAATATCAATAATACATTGCCAGATCACCTTCTCCTAGTACCCAGGCAGAGAAGCTAACCGAATTCAGCTCAGGTGACGTGATGAATTTATTCAAAATTATTCATTATTCGCATAGAAGCAGAACCACGGGACACAACGAGTACCACAGAATGTTTTGGAAAGGATAAAGTGGATGTGGTTTTAAAAAAGAAAAAGAAAACATCACTGCATCTGCACATATGTTTATGTGGGTGTGGATGAGTGTGTGTGTGTGTGTGACTTCCTGCACCTGTAGTATAAGCAAGCAGCTGCTGACAGCTTAAGAGGATGATGTCAAGCAGAGGTGATAAATGGTATAGGCTGTGTGTGTGTGTGTGTGTGTGTGTGTGTGTGTGTGCGCGCGTGTGCGCGTGTGTACCTGTCCGGTTGATGATATCTACAGGCAAGGTGGGAGCCAGCAGGTTGGTGTCCATTGGCTGGGGACAGTCCTGTGTCATCGGCTCCTCAGGGGGTATGTACGCAGGTGGCGGGGTTTCTGTGAGCCAACACACAAGCTTTAATCCACGATCTACATGATCACAAGTCAGTCTTAGTAACAGGACATGCGGTTACTGGAAAACAATCAACTCTGGAGTGGTAAAAGTAACTCCGCTTCATGATGGGATGCATCACACCATCCTGTTGTTGATTACTGTCCTGGAACAGCACGTCCCGTAGCGTTTTATTCCTCTTATACCAGAGCAAATTGCCAAGTTTACAAAGGTTAAACCAGATCTCCATAGAAAATCCCTGTTGAATTCGTTACTATAGAAACCGTAATGTATCAGGGCGGGCTCGTGAATACAAACCTGCGATTTGCTTTGTGACTATTGTCGGAGAAGGTTTATTAGAAAATGTTTCACTGGAAAATAACCAACAGTGCTCTGGTTTAAGATACTGTTATATCCTGATTATCAGCCTCACCTGGCATCTGGAAGGGGCTGCTGGGCTCAGAGCTGCCCGGTGAGTGTGGGAAGGTGGCGCTGCTCGCCGTGCCGCTGTTGGGCGAGCCGGGGTAGCTGTTGGACGGCGAGTTGGGGCCGAACGGCAAGCTGTTGCCCGGCTGCTGGGTGAATGATTCCGGGTATTTGATGTTGTGGGGCATGTGCGGCTCCGTCTGGTGCAGCGGGTTGCGGAAGCGTGGCAGCATGGACAGCTTGGCGTTGAACTCGCTGTTCCGAGGCACCAGGACCGGCGGCAGAACTGTGCGAAATGATACAGGACATACCCATCAATCAGAGGAGAGTTAATCTGAAGAAAGAGTGTGAAAATATAAAGCTCTAAAGACATGATGGCATACTAGAACCTATTATACCACCTTATACTGTAAATAATAGTGTCCTTAATTATACTGAAGTGACGTTAATCCCTGAAAATACACAAGATGTTTACAACAGCATTAATTAGTATTTCTGCATTTTTTTTTTTTTTAAATAACCACTAAAAGTTAAGAGCAATCCTAGGATTTATATGTATATTACACGGAGTTACTTAATTTATAGGTGATAAAAGGCATAATATTTCCAGACAGGGAAATGTGCAGTCTGTTAAGAAACATCCTGATATGACTAATACATTGCAGAGCATGAACACTAATATGGCTAAAAACACTGATTATTGTACCGGAATGTTGCTGGGAACCTAAATCAGGGATTGATTGGAATATAGGACTGAACAGTACGTGAATAATCTGTGCGTGAGATCGGACAAACCGTGCGCACTGGTGAGGATTTCATGTGCAAAGAAAAAGTGAGAAAACGTTTTTCATTCGTTCACTCGTTCCTCTTCAGTAAACTCGTCATCCTGATCAGTTATGGCAGATCAGCGGCAGAAACTATTCACATATTCACTCACACCTCGGAGCAATTAAGTGTAGTCTTTTCACCTACCGGCACGAGGGAGCCTGTAACGGCTCGGGGAGAACACGTGAAACATCACACGCACAGTAACCCGAGTTCAGGATTGAACCGGAGACCCCGGCGCGGTCAGGTAGCAAAGCTAATCGCTGCAACACCCCGGCTGACGTTTTTAGCGTGTGCTAGCTCCGGATAAGTTCGGATCTCAGCGAGTCTCCCGTGACGTACAGTATATTAAAGGAGTGTCAAAAAATATATATCCAAAATATATACACATATCGTGGCTATTATCTAATACGACGTCAACTTCATACCGTAGCAAAGTAACTTTCTGTTCATTCCGAGGCGCAATCACGACCTTCTCATGAATAAGCATAATTTTGTCTTCAAAAGCTATAATGTTATCTTCTACCAGATTCCACAAATCTAATACCTGCTTTAAGGTGGTGGTAATTTGTGCATGCAAACACTGTTGACCAAGGGACTTTCAGGTCACAGGAAATCACAGTGCGTGATGCTAAATGAATCAATCTGCATGGACGCTGCTGTGTACTTTAGAATGAAACTCAAATTCGAAGGTTCTAACACATAAAACTGGACATGATCATTTGCACGTGCAACAAAAAAATAAAACGCAACGTGCTGTAGACGTCGTCACGCAGTTTTTAAAAAAAAATTGTACAACCCTGCCTGTAATAAATAATCAGGGCCTGTGAGTAAATTATACATACCGTACTTGTATATTATATGTATAAGTTAATATTAAATATAGGACTACTTAACATTTTATATCTAATATCAGCTATTGGTCATGGTCTCCTGCGATGGTGAAAAGAGGAGAACGGAGTGCGAGGGGCAGGTGCCGAGGGAGTGTGTGTTCGGCAGGCCTCCACTCCTTCCTGCTATTGTGCGAGACGTTGACAGGACTTCCTGCTGCACTTTTCCTCTGCGTGGCCACATGTTCGCTGCACACGCGCTCAACACACACACTTGACAGAACAAAGCCCTCATTCTCCCTCTGAATGGAATTTCCTGCTCCTGCTCTCGTTCTCAACACACACACACACACACACACACACACACACACACACACACACACACACACACACACACAGTGGACAGCTGTTTCTGTCTTGTCAGCTGACCCTCTTCTTTTGCTAAGCCAACAAAAAAGGATGGACACACACACACACACACACACACACACACACACACACACACAGATGTGTGTTTCAAGTCGCCTCTTTCCCTCTGATCAGGAGTAGAGGACAGGTGTTGCTTTGTCAGACAACACACACGCACACAGTGTGCAACACATTTTTAATAACAGAGCATGAACTAAGTCTTAATGTGATGTGTTTAGACAGCAGGTGATAACTTGCCAGTGAATGTTTAGCCAAGTTACATATCTATTGACACAGAGAAAGTTAAGCGTATTCAGACTCGGGTTTCTGCTTTAATATAATTTGTCTGGTCATGCAAATCACCTGCATGCACTTCCTGCTCAGAGGTTGCCAGATTTTTCATTTCTGTGTATATGTACACTGTGAAAACTTCTAATTTTGCACCCGACAGGTCGAGTATATATTTGACCTGGTTATTGACGAGAGAAGGCAAAATGATCACAAAGCTAACGTGTTATTCTGTGATGTGATGACAGGTAGCGCTCACCTGGACTGTCCACCCTCTTGTAGTGGTACGGGTTGATGCACACGTCCTTCTGCTTGGATCCGAAGGGAAACTGGCAGCACTCGAGTGCTTTGAGCTCGTGGTGTGACTGGAGGTCAGGCCAGCGCCACACGCGGCAGTAGATGACATGCGGCAACCCTTTACGATGCGACACCTGCAGTCGTCCGTCCAGAGAGCGTGGGATGGTCACGCAGCTGCTGGGCTGGCCGGGGCAGCTGAGCGCGCGTTCCAGCTCCTCCATGGCGCCCTTCTTCTTCTTCAGCTTCTTGACAAGCGCGTCCACAGCCTTCTCGGCCCACTTCTCCTCCTCGTCGCCCTGCTTCCAGCCAAGGAGGCGTTTCACCGCTGGGCTGGTGAAGGAAAACAGTGACGTGACGTTCATCCTGCTGGGACAAACGCACCAAACGTCCCGGGTCCTGACTGGGTTCTTGTTTTTTCACGGACACTGAGCGGCCTCGCACGAACACTGGCAGAGCAGGAAACGGCGCCAAAAACAAACCCGGATGTCCAGCTGACCTGAAGAGAGAAAGAGATTTGCTCATTATAACACTCCTGTGCGAGATTCTCCCACGGGAGACCATCAACACAATGCCAGACCAATAGGAGAAGCGACTGGTTGCACAACCTTGACTTTATGGAGTGACATCACTCCCTGACACATCACCGCTTCTGGGAATCAGATCACAATGCACGGCTTTCCAGTACGTCCAGTCAACACCGCATTCTCAAAATGGTTTCCGGTACGGCCGAGCGTTCACACAGTGATCTCGGATATCACCGGTGGCACATATCCGTCGGTGATGCTGAGTGGCTCTGAATATCCTCCTGAGTCACTGCTGGCTTCGTCTATAGAGTTACACAGCTATACGTCAAAGATGTCCAATTTATTTTTCAGCATTCAAACCCCCCCCCCCCCCCCTGACCAAAGACAACAGCGCATCGAACACATTTAAGAGCTTCTGCCCTTGACATCGTGAGAGGAAATGCTGCTTGGATGAGGATGAAAGTGGCCATTCAGAGAGATCCCAAGACAGCAATTCAGCCGCAGGAGAATGATTACAGAGGGGGAGAGAAAGCAGGAGTTCTTTCGAAATGCTTCAACGGTTATTTATCGAGGGGATGGGAACGAATTAAAATGGAGAGCTGAGAGAACTCCAAGACCGATCCAGGCCCTCTCTAACAACTATAACGTTTATCATGAAATACCCAATCTATCTTAACTTCATCTCTATTACGAACTGTAGAAATGATTTTCATGGAAACATTCACCAGCATAATGCGTTCTCTTTCTTGCAAAGGAAAAACGCAGCCAATATATTCACTCACCAAAGCTTTTCCTGGTCTAGAACCAAGAACCGCTCAGGTCAGAGAACTGGCATGAACAGCAAGACCAAATAAAGCTTTGTGACCACCATTTAAAAAAAATAAAAAATAAAAAAAAACAAAAAAAAAACACCAGATAATAGGTAGTTATTCAGTGTTTATAAGAATCAGAATGCGTTAATTGCCTTCCTTCTTGAACGTAATAGATGTTATTGTCCGCCATCGCTGTTGTGCTTGGCGCTTGCGTTAGCGGGAAAGCGGAGACGTATACAGTGGCGTAATGACTCGGCGCTATGGTAGAAAGAAAGACGGGTCAAACCCTTAAAAGCACATGATGGAAAACAAATCGATTTAGTTTTGTTTCACATTTGACCACAATTGTTTTATTTCATGGTGCGTAGTGAGAATGCTGACCAACCCCAGAAGCTCCAGCTAAGCATTTCCGTTCAGATGAATCACGACTCCGACGTGATCCAACATGTTTTCAAACAATGCAGGACCAGTCATAAACCGTGTCATATCATGTGTTTTGATAGAGCGCAAAGCATATCGCAAATGTTTTTATTCATCTCTATTGTGCATTTGTACATTCCATTGTGCAGTAAAAATAAGTAAAGTGGGTCATTTTGACCTGAAGGTTAGGAAACAAACCCGGGTTATGCGACTGTTCGTATCGAAGGCTACGCGACACGGTTGCGTTTTCAGTGCCAACTGTTTGGAAAACGTTAAATAAATCGTGAACATGCGATCAGATGATTAACACTGCGATCACAGCTGTCTTATGAGCTTACTGCGCGTCTTCCAATGTTCCAGATGATGCCAATAAAATCTTCCAGGATGTGAGATATGAGCTATGTTCGCGTGTCGAACCTCAGAGCATGCGATTAAATATAGATGAATAAATCAAAGACATGGGTGTGGCTTCACAACGTACACACGCTCTTCACTCAAAAACTTCCATACATGCTATACACCTCATTTTAATATAAACTGAATGCTAAGACGTTAACACGTATACACAATTGACCTAAAATCGCGTGTTGCTTCCTGTAGCCGTACATGCATTTACAACCCGCAAACTAAAACGTGAGTAACGGAAACGGGGAAATTTCGAAAAAGAACTCGCAAATACCACAGAAACGTTTATACGCTCACCCTGTTGTTGTTCTGCGAGACGATTTAACAAGGCAACATTTCGCAACAAAAAAATCTAAAACTAATTTTTCGCATTTAAGTCACATGACACGAACATTTCCTTTGGTTACTGAAACTAGGGTTAGATCCAGCACTAATTACCTGCATTATTAATCAAGTCAATGGAAGGTCCTCACAAGGACAGACAGACAAGTGTGTGTGTTTCAGAGATACCGTCCTTGTCAGTTACTAGATTAAAAGTCAGAGAGATACTAGACACACTACACTCTGTTATGCATTAAAGCCCAACATCAAGGCCTACTCTTACACGTATTTCTTGTTTTCATGATTTCTTCCGCTTCGTTTTTATTTTTTTCCCCTCTCAGCCATCACGGTCGAGATCAACACCAGTCAAAGTCCCGCTCGTTTTCTCTCCGAGGCCGGGATCGCAGCACTGCGAGCCCTTCAATGGAAACAGGTGCTGTTTACACCGATTGTGGAGCGCACCATGACAGGAAAGCTAAAAAGTTCCTCCTATATTTAGAGCCGTGGTGTTGCCAAGAGCTAATTTAAAAGCTCGGGAACTCGTGCTGTTGTCGGGGAGGAGCAGAGCAGAGTGGGAAGCACGTCCCTCACAGCCAAGCGCAACAAAGCAAGCGGCTCGGAGTGCTCGGCGCTCACACGGCTACGGCCTTCTGATTAATCAGAGCCTGAGATCAAATAACCGACTTTACCGTACAGCGCTCGGTCACGCCGAGTGCTTTCTATTTCTGTTTCTTACGAGTGCATTCTTGCACCGGGACTCGCTGACATGACGAGGCGTAGACGCCAACGTCGTCACTTTTAAGGCGGAACGGTCGCGCTTAAAGCTCTTGACGCTGGAAGAACGCTCGACGCTTGTACATGCTTTATTTCTGAATAACTGAAGTGCAAATTACTTTGGATGAAGTGAATAAAATGAAATGTGTTTCCATTAACCGTCGCGTGCATACATTTCCCAGTGGCTTTTAAATAGGAGAAGAAGAAAAAAAGTTGCATTTAATACACAACTAAAACGATTTCCAAAATGTAAAACAAGACAGAAATGACTTTTAAAGTTGGTGCCATGAGCCTCTGAGTTTCCAGAACTGATATGAAGGAACGGTTAACTTTTTTAACTGTTAACTGACTGACACGCCTTTCCTTTTCTTGTGAACGGAGATGATTTCGTTTTTCCACAGCGCTGCTGAATTCTGGATTCTGATGAGTCAGGAGGCCTCGAGTGAGTTTCAGCAGCTCGGACAGTTTGCTGGCAGAAAGGTTTGTTTTAATGCACTCGTTCTTAACTTATACACAGACCTCTTTCTTGATTATTTCCCTTTAACAGCATGCCCTGACGTTTTATTCCTTACTTACACATGCACAGTTTATCATTTTTATTGCATAGAATTATGAAATTAGACCTGTTCCTATAAATTAAAATTCTTTTCATCATGTCTTACGGGAAGGCAAATTTTTTGCACCAGGCGGTACATCGACACCGCAGAACACGTCACTGTATCATTTTTAGGACTAAGTACCAAACTTCGTACTTTTCAGGGTACAAACCAAATTACGCCGATACTGCAGAGTACTGAATCATGTTAAATCAATTGGTGCCAAATTTCAGTACCTGAAAGCGTAAAAGTAAAGAACACGTTAGAGAAAGTATCAAAAAAAGTATTCGAACGCAAGTGAAACATCACTGTTTTGTGACTTGTCATGTATCAGCACATGATGAACAGGACGTTCACAGGGAACTGAACTTCAGCCTAGAGAATCTAGGTCTGGTCATTAATGCTAAAACAGCGCTGGTGGTCAAAACGTGGGCGAAGAAAACGGTGCATTAGTCTGGTTCTTCCCCTTCTGATTCACCAACGTGGGTTCAAAGACACTGTCTACTTCTTAAAAAAAAATGAAACGTAAAAGAATGCGGTTGAACGTGGAACAGGAAACACTGACCGTGTACGAATATCCAGCTTTAACATTTTTTTGGGCTAC
Organism: Notoglanidium maculatum; assembly: GCA_030068355.1. Lineage (NCBI taxonomy): Eukaryota > Metazoa > Chordata > Actinopteri > Siluriformes > Auchenoglanididae > Notoglanidium > Notoglanidium maculatum. Next base: position 1,523,189 of record JAQQZX010000039.1, on the reverse strand, counting down.
ATTTCGATACCTGGTTTCACTTCAGAATCACAAAATCTAAGAAGTGGTGATAATGTCCGACGTTTTACTTTAATGAGAGGGAAAGAAAAAAAAATCTAGATCTTGCATGATAAAAAAAAGTGAACGGAAAAATTTATATAGTTTGCACAATTTTTGACAAACAAAATTTAAAACTTGTTACTGCTTACGTATGAACCCCTGTAAAATGCTGTGTACACCTAAATTAGGTCTGATGCCATCAGAAGGCACACAATTAGTTGAGAGAAGTCAACTAATTAAAGTCACATATTGCGTTCTTTCGCACTTACAATTGCTGTTTTGAGAGCATAAGTGCACTCACACTGACAATTACGGCAATAGGTAGTGCGCACTAGGCGAACACGGATAGTGTACTCATAATAGTCAAAAAGTTGAGTGTGAAATGCTGGACCACGTCTCACCCTCGATGGTCGCCATCTCGGCTACGTAGCGGAAAGGGAGGGACCACAAGCCTGTTTTCAAACTTGTGAAAATGGCTGCTGAGGAAGCTACGGTGGTTGGAAGTCATAGGTTATAAATGTCTACAGACTGTTGTTGGATAAGTTTGTGTGAATTTAACAGTCTAGCTAACTAACAGCAGAACATTTTAAGCAGACATTCCAGATGTGGTGTGTTTTTAAAAAAAAAAAAAGAAAGGAAAAAAAAAAAAAAAAAAAAAACCTGCTGGGTGATGCAGTCAAATTTTGCGATCATCATTTCCGGTAACTTGCCGTATTTGATCTTATACAACACTACCCTGTTGAGATTCACGCACTACAGAAATGTTCATAGTGTACACAGTGTGGAAGCTCACTAACAGGAGTATCTGAATCGAGACACAGCATTAAGCAACATACCTAAATAAACAGAAATTATGCAGACCAAAGGACCGTCCACAAATCTGGAACAGTGGTGGGAGGAGGGGAAAAAAACTACCATGAGTTCGCCAAAAGGCATGACGGAGTCTCAGCAAACATGTGAAAAGAGATTTTTTTGGATCTAATAAGACCTAACGTTAGCTTTCTGGCCTTGGCAGAGTGCTACATTTGGTGGAAACCTAAGATCATCTCCTCAGTGAAGCATGGAGGTGGAAGCATCATGTGGTGGGGATGTTTTTCATCAACAGGGAGTGGTTAAAGGGCAGGGTTGATGGCAAGACCAACTACAGGGCAATCTTTGAGGAAAGCCTGTGCCAGTTTCCTAAAGCCTTGGGACTAGGACAACGGCTTGGTCGTCTTCCTACAACCCTAAACATGTATCGCAAAAGCTACGCTGGAGCAATTTAAAACCAAGAACCCAAACATGCTCCAACGGACAAATCAAATCCTCAGACTGATTCAGGATATACGGCAAGACTTATTTCACCAAGGCCTCTATTTTACCAAGATAACTGGGCAAACATATCAGGATCCAGATGTGCAAAGCTGACGGGAACATGTCACAGAAGACTCACTGGTTGTTTTTTTTTTTTTTTTTTTTTAAAAACTGCTTACAGTGTGTACTGTTCTCTACAGGCGCCGTCTAATGCCGTAAATATAGGTGCTACTTAGCGATTTTATTTCTAGCCAGATTGGCAATGTTGGTGTTTTTCCTCCTCTACCCCCTGAGAAACGTCCATCCCATAATACCTACTGTTTTCCAACTCATGGGGGGTCTGATCATTTTAGTGACGGCTCTGCTATTTTACTTCTTGTGCTTTACATTTGCTACTCCAGCAGGTGAACTCCACCACAGGCAGCGCTTGACCTCAAGGCCACATGTCTCAGACACCTGGATAAACTGAACCCAAATAAGATCCACAACTAGCAACATAGAAAAGATCTCCAGGACCTGTTCAGCTACAGCACGGGCTTTAAAGCCAGGCACCGATGGTGATTTTACGTCAGAATGATTTTCTTAATATCTATTTACCAGTTTATAACTTTCATACTTCTACAACATGAAACGATAAACTGACAATTATTGATACACATGATTATTTTAGAACCAAAACTTTGGTGGAATTGTCCATTGCTTGGGTAGAATTCTGATTTCTCCTCATCGAACTACGATGTACATCACTGTAAAGCCCATTTTCTAAACGTGACCATGTATAGACATTTCCTGCGAACTATTTCCTGTGGTTCTATTGTTTAATGACATTTTCAGTGTTTCCCTTTAGAAGTGTTACATCTACACTCGGGTTCATACATTGTAAAGATGTTCACGTAAAGCGTGTCATCATACATAACTTCAGCTATGTAACACCGCAAAATGTGTGAACAAGAACGTCTGCAAAATGATGAAATGGAAATACGACTCTGTAAATATAAGCTTGCATATGAAAATCTGAAACTCAATAGAAATAATTCGGATAATATTCGGATGCATTTGTCCGACCATTGTTTTAATCACTCTCTAAAAAAAAAAAAAAAAACGCCTGTGTAAGATTTCTGTATTGTGCAAATTAGTGTAGAATTAATCTTATTGCATGATTCGGACATTATGTCGAAAAATATTATCAATATTGTGATAAACTTTGGCACGATAACTTTTCCGTCTTTTCAAAATAAATTAAAGGGGCTTTTTTTAAATTATTTAACTCTACTGTTGTCCTGCCAGTTCTCTTACATCACAGCGTTACATGATACTTCTGCGAATACACTAAAACATGTACAGTATATTAATGTATACGATTGGGTTCATTCTAACAGGCGTAAACAGATCTTTCAAACGCAAACGCAAGACTCTGCAGTGAAACCAGACGTCTTTGTGAACTTCTGCCTTCCAGACTGACAGCGAGCGAAGAAACTCCATCGTCAGCAAAGTTCTTCTATCAGTTCCTCATATTTAGAGTGTGACTGAGTGGAAACAATTTCACAACACCTGCGCTAGCAGTTCCCAACAGTGCTGCCCGACACGTTTATCTAAAGCAGGCTTTCTCTCAAGGTCTGAAACCCACTGTAGATCTGAACAAACATCCACCCAGATGTTCTTCTGGAGAAAACCTCACTGGTGCGTGATGAAAATCTCTGAAAACACTCTTTTCTAGCCCAAACAGAGCTCCGAGCTCTTACCCACACACAGCGGGTGGGCTGTGTTCATGGACACCGCGTCGTCTTTCCACGTCCTTCACCAGCTGCCTCGCTCACATGACTGAGCTGAACATCTGGCCTGCACGGCTGACACACGTTTCGGTCCAAACGGTTTGACCTTCTTTCAATACGAACTCGGGGATCCATATTATCTGGCCACCGCTTTGACCACATCCTGACTCGAGAGGCTGATACACTAAATATTGACTCTAAGCCAGTTTGGGCGTGTCGAAATATATATATATGGAGGCTTGTACGACTTCTAAGACAGAGAGAGTACTGCATGCGGGAGCGGGGTCCCAGGATATGGATACAGTCGTGTACTTCAGGTCAAATGTTGTCAAACGTACTGATTTGTAAAGAAAGCATGCATTTTTCTTTTTTTCACAGTGACTTCACAAACATGTTAAATAATACAAATCGTAACAGCAAAACCACGATTTATTTACCAACCAATCAGCACTTAGCAGGCGTAAAAGTCACTGAAATAGAGATGTGAATTCAAAGAAGAACGCAAACTGGACTCTTGAATGAAATTGAGGTTTTGTCTCGTGCAAGTAACGAAAATTACGTACAACAGAAAGTCATCGACACGCCTCGGCTGATTATCTTCCCATAACTGTACACCCCGAAGTGTTCGGATTCCTCTTACGCCGCATCAACGTGCACTTTTTATCCATTTATAGTTACATTTAAATGTTATGGAATGTCTACGAAATGAGAGAGCTCCTGTTCTAACGTTATATCAGCTGTAAACACTCGTGCCTCAGGTTAATCGGCGCAGTAAGACCATCATGCGGAAATAATTCACGTAGCGCTTCTGAACACGTCTATCAATTTCAGAGACCAGCCACACAAACATGACTGTGCGTTCGACGTCCGTGTTTAGATCGGAACTTTACGGTGGCGTGCGGCGTCACTGGCGAAGCGCCGGAGACTCATGTTAACGTCGAATGAACGTCTCCTCAAAAAAAAAAAAAAAAAAAAAAAAAAAAACCTTCACCGTATCGACAATGACGCTTTCATTAAATAAATAAGAAAATTAATGTTAAATAAGAAAAAGGTGATAGTTTACGTGGAAAGTCCGACGTGCTGTGTCCGAAGTCCCTGAGAATGAGCTGATGTTGCTATAGAAACGATAACGTATTAGAACTAACATGTTAGTATAAACGATTAAATTATATATATATATATTATTTTATACAGTATAAAAGGATTTGGATTACAGCTGGAACTACTGTCAGAGCTCCGGGTATAGAAAATTAATCAACGTTCTGCCCAATTAGAACTGAGGTGCAACAGCTCTGTGGTTTAAATAAAGGTTAAATCTCGTTTCCGCTCTCGACTGAATCATTAATGTTGAAAAAAAACAACTGAACATGGAATATATTGTGATATAAAATTTTTTCCGGTGCATATTTCATCTGTCGTTGTCTAAACACTGCGTTGCTCCTGATCATAGTAATGTATGGAGGATTTATCCGATATTCAGACCACGCTGAACTACACGTTATTAGTTTAATCCCAGCACCTTTCAGTAATACTAATTTCCTCGCTCATTGTACCGTTGAAGTATTTATACTCATTAAATATTCAATAGCTTAAAACGAATGCATGCTAAAAATATCTCGTTGCTTTTAGTTTGTTTGCTTTGAAGTCGTTTGGATGTATTTTGCTAATGAGTTTTTATACCGCAGTTATTTTTTCATAAAACCTTAAGTGAAACTCCTTACAGACGTTAGTCACATTAATCCCCCGTTGTGTCCCTGTCCGTATAAACGATCCTCCTGTTGGCAATAATGTCAGCGTTATGCGGCAGAGAACGATCCTTCGACATTATTGGGCTGTTTTAATGCTCGTAATCCATTTAAGATGCAGTAATGCGGCGGGTTTATAGTATGAATGTAAAAAAAGAAGATAATTTGTACGTATAAAGAGCGAACCCTGACAGGACAATTGATACAGAATGATATGTGCGCCACAGAGCAAGCCTCCAGTTGAAGGATTGCCCGAATGAACAGAAATGGCGTTCTCGGATCCCATAAAAGCCCAATAATCACGGCCAAAGCTCTCGGAGCCTGAGTGCACGTAAATATTAGCAGTGCGCAGAAACGCGGGCTAATGTGGCACCCATCACACGCCTCCGCCGAGCCCGACCCCCTGCATCATCTCCATGTATCATTTTGCGCCGCTTCAGTGCCGTTAATCAATTTAGGAGGCAGTAA
>JAQQZX010000039.1:1462022-1474286 GCA_030068355.1 Notoglanidium maculatum | reverse complement strand
GAGAGAGAGAGAGAGAGAGAGTGAGTGTGTGTGTGTGTGTGTGTGTGTGTGTGTGTGTGTGTGTGTGTGTGTGTGTGCATACGCACCTGCGAGCGTGTGTGTGAGTGACAGATGTAGCGAGAGCGTGAGGGAGCATCCTGATTGGTATGAGAGGCCGTTTAGGGCAAAACTGCTAAATATTACAAAAATTATTAAGTATTAATAAGGGTCAAAGATAATGACACTGTTGCTTGCCTTGCGGCAGTGTTTGCTACAGTGGCTTTTCTCTTGGCCATGGTGGCTTACATGACTGTAAATGACACGTTTAGGTGAGTCATTCGTTCACGGGATGTCTGACAACCAATAGGAGAGCTCTCTCCAGCACCAAACAAGGAGCAAAGCGTGTACAGGAGCATGATGTGAAATAATCTCAAAAGGAACATAAATGCAGTTTAGTGACCCTGCAAAATCCCCAGTCTTTGCTAAACTATAGTCTGTGACTAAAAACTATCTGTAGATGTGAGAGGCTATCAGACTTTAGTCTTTTAAGAGTCTTTTCAAAGTCTTCTAGTGTATGGTCAGCATAAAGCTGTCATAGAATAAAACAACTCTATGAGTTGAATAATATAAGTACATATTTCAATGTCAGATTATCCAACTAAAATAGGCCTATCCAACTTGGAAATGAATTTGAAATGAGTTTCTGCAGGGTGGGATGTCTGCACCGTGCCATCCAATGAGTTACAAATCATCTCTTAATTAGGAATATTTTCTATGTTTATAGATGTTCAGAGTTTAGATAAAAGAATATCAAAAAGCTAAAGCTTAAGTCTCTTCTTTATCAGCTTTTTCCTGGCAAACTGGCAAACTGGCAAATTAATGACATGTTAAGTTTATTCGTATATATTCTACCAATTTTACTCCACCCATACTTATGTAATTTTGAAGAGATGCACAGTTTATTTTTGCTACGGGATCACGTCTAAATTTAATGAAAATTAAAGTACACTAAAGCAGTGCTTTTTATATGCTGCCATTTGTAAGTGTATTTGAAGAGACATACTCTGGGTGTCAGGTATTTAATAACATAAAACTATTATTTTAGTTATAGATAGAAATAACAACTTACAGGTAATAGACTGTGTAAGGTGTAAGGTGTGTTAAAAAAAAAAGAAATAAAAAGCGAGGGCTAAATCCAAGTGGCACCACTATCAGCAGGTAGGAAATGTAGAAACTATACCATGTTAATGAAAGAAGTTTAAGCTAAAAAAGTCAAATGGGGAATGTCATTACAAAAATTAATATTGAATGTTATTGAAGATCACAAGTCTATTATAAAGATTAATATGTGAGTCATTCAGGAAAGATTTTTTTTCTTTAACAGGAAATGGGTCCTAACTTTGTTAGGCTAAGGCTTTATCCATCATATTCAAGTAGAAGTGATATGTCTCATATTAGCAGAAAAAAAGATCTTCATGACTTAAATCCAGTTTCCACAACGGACTGCCATGAAACAAAGCAAACCATGGCTAATTATTTGCATCAAGTGCTTCAGTGCAATGTTTTAGCTGCAATGTTTAGCCTCAGAACAATTTTTCCTCAAATTTATTCACGCAATGAGTCTATCAGTCTAGCAATCTAGGGAACTACAAGTAGAATATGTAAAACATACTTCAGGTTAAAGTTAAAGAATTCAAATATGATTCTTACAAGAGCAATATGTATACTAATACATTGTTCTTAAAAAGTATTTATTGCTTTAGTGTTGCTTGCCTTCGCTTTATATTCCACTAGATGTCAGCATATCCAAGCAGGAGACAAACCCAAACTATTCTTCAACTCATTTGTACGCTGATTGTTGGAAAACTTTCTTCAGTTTTCTGTTGCATTAACAGAACAGACATTTCTTTGTTCAAAATGATTTATAAAGTTTGCCGCATAAAAAATGAACTTTTTATGGAAGTGGAGAGCACTTGGAAGCATAAAAGCAATCCGCATATGATTCATACAAACATTTATGGCATATTAAAAACATCTGTAAACTGAGTTGCACCGCATTGTAATATTAAAAGAGTGTGACGGGGTTGCAGCAATGTTTATCCTCGGATTTACCCCAGAACAGGGTGGAGGAACTCAGTCTGGTCCAAGTCTGTTTTTTTATTACTTTATTTATTTATTTATTTTTTTAAAAGGTATCTATCTATCTATCTATCTATCTATCTATCTATCTATCTATCTATCTATCTATCTATCTATCTATCTATATCTATCTATCTATCTATCTATCTATCTATCTATCTATCTTACATCTCAAACTTTCCTCAAACCTTGATAAATGTTGTAGAAGCATTTGCTCCTTTTTTACATTTTCAAAATCAATTTTGGTGAACAGTTTAATTTATGGATAATTCATGGTAATAAACTATATATTAGCAAATAATACGTAGTTCACTAATTAGAAGCTGCTACTATTTGCTTGAACATACTAGTAAGCTTAAGTGAATGCACTAACTAATTAATCAAATAATTGATTAATGAACTAATTCATAAACCTATTACCCAATTATTTTATTTTATTTTATTTTATTTTATTTTTGGGTGCTTCATTTCTTAAATTTTTTATTTAAAAAAAAAATCATAGGATATGTATTTATCTATGTAAGAAGTGAGGTTATAGGCCGAGCTTTTAGACCAGCTTCTGGTTAGAGTGCGTTGTCCTTTTGCAAACAGGGACCCCACCCAGTATAAAAAGAAAATCTGAAGCACAAATTTATTTTTATGATTAAAATCCTACTTGTAATATTCAAATATTAATCCAATTTATTTTTTGAAACAAGGAGCTCTTTTTATTTCTGATTGTTTCTGATAAACAGAATCATAACCAGCTACACAATGAGTCTTCTTCTTCTTCTTCTTCTTCTTCTTCTTCTTCTTCTTCTTCCAGGAACAAAAACTCCAAGATCACTTAAGGTAGAAATTTCATTCAAACTTTGTTATGTAGGTCTTATAACTGAACATTGTAACAGCAGCTATGACTTCCAAACTGCCCCCATAGAATCAATTTTTGAAATAATACCTCCAAACATACTAGACTTTTTCTGGGAAATACTACAAAGCACTCTATTGCTTTTTCCTTCTCTATCACTGCTGCTTTTTTTTTCATCCCTCACTTTTCTCCCATTGACTTCAGTTCATTTTGTGAGGTCTAACTGCTCCTGGAGATTACAACCTAGAACCCAGAAGTTGGTAAATGTTGCTATAAACATAATTAATAAATTAAGTGATAGTGGTTGAATGTTATCTCCACCAGTGTTACATTCTTGATGTTAGGTGATGAATAACAGTAGTACAAGTTGTCATGGCTATAATTCAAATCGCAAGTATTTATATGATATGCTTTTTCTAATACTGTATTCTTTATATCTTTTTATTACCCAGGCACTTCTATGGTGGACACTTTACATAATCTAAGCCTATGTAATCTAATCTATAGATTTTGTCAAATAAACTTCAAGAGAGAGAGAATAAAGAGAGGCTGGTGAGGGAATGACTGTTTATAGCTGCTATAATGTAGGCTAGGGTTAGGGTTAGGGTTAACAGGAACTAACGTGTGGATGATGCACAACATTAAATGTCACTCTAAATGGAGAATATTTATGATGTGTTGTTTCGAGACATGCCAAAAATAAAACAATCAATTTCAGGGCTAGAACACAACAACACTGTTAGTTGACAACACATCGCATTGTCATGTCTGATTATTTTCTATTTTCCTATTTCCACCCCAGGGTGTTTTATTCTGTACCTAAATATCCCGCATAGTTCTCATTTTGATAACCATGCCTCTAAATCCTTGCCTGTTATGGCAATAAGTTGGTATTGTTGTACGTGTGCACGTGTGCCTGTAAAATCTCTAGGCATGTGGACACATGAGCTTTGAGAGAGCAATTTTAATGTGATTTTAAAGAGAAAAGAAGCTGAGATCTCAAACAGTGAGAAAGTGAAGTGAGAGTGCCAAGCACCCAGACGTCCACCGCAGCTGTTCTGTCTTGCTCCACAACGCTTCCACTGTTTCACTTCCAGTACGACACTAATTAAATCTGTGTTTATCGCTGCTACTGCCAGATCCCCCACCATCACCACCACCACCACCACCATCCGCTTTGCGCTGCCCAACCTCCCTAACAACAGCTGCCCGGGATCGCACGTTTCAATTGGGTTATTGACCAGCTCTTTTCTAAACTAAATTTACTGCTTTCACTCTTTTCCCTACCCTCCTTTTCATTTAATCGGGGCATAATTGATTCCTCCACTATGGTCTTTTTTCTCTTTTTTGTACTCTACCAATGGCACCCCCTTCCCTTATTCAACAGTGGAAACAGGACGTGTGCAAGGCAGCAATGTGACACTCTCTCACTCACAGCCAGAAAGAAGGATCTCTCTCTCTCTCTCTCTCTCTCTCTCTCTCTCTCTCTCTCTCTCTGAGGCCACCAACACAGATATTTCAAATACCCAGGATTGTGATTCAAATTCCTCCTTTGGGGGTGACCCGTGAATGACCGCCTGTTATGTTACCATTAGGTGATCTCAAGCAGAATTAGTCGTATCAAAGCAGAAATCGCCTGGGCTAATCAGTGTACAGAGAAAACACTTTCAGCAGCAGCAGCTCCTCTCCTGGCCACTTCCTTCCCCTTTCCATCATGGCACTTAAAAGGGAATACCCATCCATGAGGAATACTGTTGTAGATTAGGATGAAAATCTTTCCTGTTCTTGCAGGATAACCCCAGGGGTATGGCCACTCCATGTCATTCAGGCTTCCGGTTTCTGGCCACCCCTTGTGTCCGGATTTGTTGTGAATCATTTTTGTGGCAGGAAATTCCAGGATGATTGATACAGGAGTTTCTTCTTTTGCCATAGCGTCTCACCACGAACCTGTACTTTCCACAAATGCACTGTTTGGAGGCCATTTGAACACCTTCCCTTGTCTTCAAACCACCTACAGTTTAATATTTCCTATAGAAGTGGATACTTCTGTTGGAACAGAGTCAATGTCAGTAACCTTTAACGCTAATGTTATCTGATGTTTTGAAACATTAGCTTTCTGCTGTGCTGAAGAATATGCCAGAAGTTAAACCAGCAAGTATATAGTAAACTTGTCCTGTATTTAATTTTACTGTTCTCATGGAGCATATATAGAGCATCTATAGCTAAAAGTTACGCTCACGGTCTTTAAGTCTGTTCTTTTCTCACAGGCTGTAAAGACAACATGGATTTCGATTGGTCAAGGCCACCCGTGTTGTGTTCATCACATGTTCATCCTCAATAATGAATGGTTGCCAGATAGAATCTTATTTTTTCTTCACATATTACACGACAATTCTCCAGAAATGTAATCAGTTCCCTCGTGTTCAATGAATATTATAACTAGACAATCATCAACCAGCCTAACCGACCGTAAACGATTTATGGTTGTTGATGTTTAGTAGATGATCTATACACACGCTATAGATTATTATTTAGATAGGCCCATTTAAAGCTCTTGATTAAGATGAGATCATCTATAGACTATCAGCTCATTTCTAGTGCAAATCATAAGTTGAAATTCAGTTCAAGTGGACTCTACAATGTTGTTAAAAGATCATCACTCGACAACGTACAGCTGTTCAGGCTTCTTCTTGATAAGCATCTAAAATCTACAATCAAATATCGCCTTGCTTTCCATGAGGGTTTATAAAATTCACAGCATTTCTGAAAACATTCAATATCTTACATATCTGTAATATCCGCCTGAATATATTACTTTTTGAGTATTTATCTGCCTTCCAAAAAGGTCCCATAGCTGCTAAGCTTGTGCAGTGTCACACCCATAGTGCGGGAGGGGCCCTAAAATCTTTAAATCAACTTGTCGAAAGGATCAACACAATGAAATGATATAAATTTTGCTTTATTTTAGCCTGGCATGTTTGTTCTTCAAACAGTAAACTGAACCAGATCTGAAAAGGTTTTCTTAACATTTCTCTTGAGGCATTATCATTTATGTAAGAAATAAAATATGACAGGGTGTGCTGTTATAAAATAAATAAATAAATATATCAGTGACAGTTATTCTTACCACCCTGAAGTCGATTCTTCCTGATGTGTTGTATTTCTCTTATACCACCTTCCTCTCTAATGAAAGAACAAAATGTTCCTTTTATGTGTGTAGAGGTACTTTTAATGTTGTGGACATCTGCAAATCCACTTTCCCTTACTTGAACTTAAAACAAAATAGCAGTTTTCCATGTTAGAGAGAAACAGGGAAGAGCCCAGTTCTCTGTCCTGAAGACTTTCCTATGTCAGAAAAAGTAAAAATTACAGATTTACCTCTGACTTTTAAAAAGTCCCTGACACTGGAGACTCCTTTCAAAAATGATGTTCCTGAAAACGTCACAATTTCACCAATGGCACACATTTTATAAAACCATCTAGGCAGAGCACCTGCCAGGTTCATGCTATAGAACCAATGTATCTGAATGAGCACATTAATATAAACCCTGCGGCTGGAAGTACTATCAGAGCCGCTGTTATAGAAAATGAATCAAAGCACTCTAACAAATCAGGACTGAGCATTCAGCAGCGCTATGGCACAAATTGATATAATCATTAATATGGCCCATGTTTACAGTTTGCATAAACAAATGCAAAAAATATAAATAAAAAAAAAGTCTGGTGCCAGATCATCAGCCAGACGATGTTGGGTTTTTTGCCTCAACTGTCAAAGAGGGTGTTAAAATCAGAAGCCGAATCTGTAACAACAGTCCTGAGTCACCTTGATTTAAAACCCTCACCTCAGGCAGAGCTTGTCAATCATCCACATCATCATCATCATCATCTCTCACTCTCTCTCACTCTCTCTCTGGGCTTTACTGTCGGAAACAGTGTGTTGTTCCTCCCTAGTGTTGCATTGCCTTTATGAAAGCATGGCAGACTGATGGCCCTGTTTAACACCCCCTTTAACTGAATGGGGCAGTCTGGGTAAAGCAGGAGTTTCTGTGGTTTTACACTTCACTACCTGGGTTTCCAGTGAACACTCTTTTCAGCAACGTGGGTGGCAGGTTATACTACCATCACACTCTCCCTCCTTTCTACTCTGTGTATGTGTGAGTGTGTATGTGTGTGTGTGGCTTCGTATTGTGGTTGGCCCTCTGCACCCCTCCGAGTCATCACTCACCCCGGCTGCCTGGAAAACGGCGATATTGTTTCATAATGAAAGCCGAGCTGGGAGCTGAGTTCCTAAAGAGCCAGGGTCGTCTTAACTGCAGATGTCCAAATTAGATTTACATTTTTATTGTTTTCCCTCCCGAACTGTCACACAGGCTTCTCAGCATCATCGACTCTTCCCGCGATGGAGAAAATGAGACAGAGGACATGCAGATACTTTCCAGTTTCCTTTTCACTTTCCTCTGGCTGCTCCCTCTTTCCTTCCCTCCCTCCTTCCCTTTCAATTCTTGTTTCCTTTATTTGTATCCCAGTCACTGCTTGGCATTAAATCTTATTATTTTTCGGTAAATAAACCAGTTTCTGGTAGGAATTACACACAGCTTAGTGTGAGGTCCATTTCATAAAAGGGGCCTGGAAGCTTTTATCCATGATGTTGTTCTATTTGAGCTTCAGTAGAGACACTTTCGGATGGGTCTGAAAAGAAAGAGACCAGGTTTCTCCCCCCACTACTCCAGGCATTGTGGTGCGAGTTATTCGAAGAGGCTGCATTTTCCCTTGATTTCACCCCTTTGTTCTTGGCCGTTCCGTAAGTAGTTCCAGGGTTGCAGGGCGCATTGGCCCTGCGTGTGAGCCTGAGGGTCCGGTGTGACACCTGCTGTGGTGAGAATGAATGAGGTCAGGGACAAACTCTTGCTGCAGCTGCTCCTTCCCACTGCTGTCTCTGGACAAGCTGCACCTCTTACACTGGGTCATATACACATTACGGCTGTGTATGTGTCAGTTTAATGCTCCAAATACCCATATCTGTATCTGTATCCGGATTTTCTTTAATTAAATATGAACCCTAGCAATCTACACTACCCCAAACACAGCAAAACACTGGAAACAACTCTAGAGGAGTGGTAGAAATGCCAGCATGGTGTGTGAATTCTGGCTTTAACAGTTTCTCAAACTCATCTACATCACTCAAGGTCATACTTGGTCTCAAAAAAAGATATGCATTGGACTCACACAGTTATTATTTTTATTTGTTCATGTTGACTTTTTTTTTTTTTTTTTTAACTTTTTCCCAGTTGTAAAAGGAACAAATATGAATAGTGCACATCATATTGATATCATTTTTGTATCTGCTTAGAAATATATTCAATCTTAATAATATATTCATATTCTCTCAATTTAGCTCTCAAACTTTTATTTTTCTCTATTCTATATTCTCTCTGAATATATATACTGTACTGATACATCCGATTTTCCCATTTCCCATATTATTGATTTTTTAATGTTTATGTATTATTAGGAATATTAAACTAAAGTCGTCACCGCAAGGTTATATGGCTATATGAATATTAATAACAGTATGGAGGCAAGTTCAAAACTAAAATACAATAAGGAAAAAAGAAAAATTTAAAGAAAAAAAATCATTACCTTATATGCCCACCAGAGAGCAGTATGTTATAAACAAATCCTTGGAACTTCTGCACTTGTGACTCGCTTGTGACCTTATGCTGATGTGGATGGTATAACATGGACACCTTTTCCTCCATTTCCCATTCCAAACATTCCCAAAAAAATCCTTAACATTACTTTTGTGGATAATCTCACCTTGATACTGTATATGTATGAACTGCTGCTGTAATCATAAAACCTTTCCTGTGCTCATTCCAGAGCTTGTTATCCACAATCTTTCTGAACATCCTGTAAACACACTTAGTACTATTCTTTACTCTTCTGCTCTTCATCTCAGGAAGATTTTCTCATTTCTGCAAAGCCGATTGGTGGCAACACCTAGTGCTATACAAATAAAATTTTAATTACTTAAAAATACCTCTCTGGAATATTGCAAAAAAGTTGTCATGTTGACTTTCTGCCAATTGTGTATTACTGTTCATAAGTTAAGTGGATTTAAAAGTTCATTGTGAAGGATTCAACCATCTGAATGCCCCCCCCACCACTCCCTTTCCAATTAGAATATATATTAGAACCATCAGGTGCCTGTAGTGTACTTCCAAGTACTTACATTTTGCTTTTTTGTGCTAAATATTAAGTATGATCCAACATTTTTCAAAATTTGGATTATTCAACTTGTTAGCCAACACTGATTCCTCTCCTTTCTTCTTCCTTGTCTTCCTTTCTTCTTCTTTGTCATTCTCTCAGTGCTTCCTTCTAGGTTCATTCTGTCACTTGTTAAAAACATGAAAAGTGGAAGGTGCTCTCTAGAGGTTTGTCCATTCTGAACTTCTGTAGCGGCGCAACATGGCAGCTCCGTGGAAGTAGATATAAAGGACTCATTCTAAGCTTATGAAAACTTAACAATTCGTAGTTACAGGTAACTAATGAAAACATTCTTATGAATATTATATTCCATTTATGCTAATAGAGCCCCCTAAATCCTACATGGTGGACCTTTAAATAACTTTCACTGGCATTTGTTAATTCTGCTGATGCTTGTATACACTAATCACTGAGACTGGATATAACTGAAAAGTTGAGGATTAAGTGCCCTAAAAATGTTGGTAGCTTGATGTTGCTAGGATTTGAACTTACAACCATCCAATATTTGTATTAAAATCCATAACCTCTGAGCCACCACTCTCAACTACAAACGTTTTGACTTTGACTTGATTACATTTTCAAAAGCAAATGTCTCCTAACCCTGACCAGGAAAACTGGAAAGAAAATAGACCTTCATTACTTACAGATTAACCCTAATTGATTGTTATTTCTTGGCTGGTCAATCACTAAAATGGCTCTCTGGATATGTTTTATAACTTTAGATAAGTTGGAATATTTATATGGATAGGTGTGCTGACATTAGCATTGGCTGTGTGAGTACCACACCATTTCAGCCCTGACAAAGTTGCAGTTATTTTGCCTAATTAGACACATTTTGGGTGTATTCCCTCCCATTCAGGATTTCACTAAGGCCTCTAATTAGGATAAAGTAATTACTGAAGATGAAGTCTATAAAATATAAAGTCATGTATGGATACTACTACTACTACTACTAATAATAATAATAAACTACCAGCTACTATCTTCACAATTACTTGCTAATATTAAAAAGTTTGTGCTTTATTATTTTATTGTTAATTGGCAATTCTTTTAATCATAGTTTGGAACAAAGACTTTTTTTTGTCTGTGTTGCAAAACAGCACAATGACAACGACCTATTGTTTTTTCCCTGGTTTTGAGACTGTGCTTAAGAACATCCATACCGTATAAGCTATATTGTGCACTTACAGTATATCTAATATATAATGTGCAAAAGTATATCTAATGTCTACACTCGATTTTATCATCTATAACTAATTTTACTCTACTCTAGTACAATGTATTAGGAGCAAATGGTTAAAGGCTTTTTTCATTAAGTTTTTAAAACCATTTAATGAACTAGAGATGTTTAACTACCCTGAACAGGAACTAAACAGCGCATGAACACATTCCTATCTTGCTTTCCTACTGCAAAAACCATAACGGAAATTAAGAATTTATGCAAATTGGGAATAAACTTTGTAAATGAAGTCTGTCCTCACTAGACTGGAGGATGAATTCTGATGTCTTGCACTGTGAACACTGTAAATTTAACTGTATTATATAGGATTAAACATTCTTAAATAGCCACCAGATGAGATAATCTATTTTCAGGGTACAATAGTGCAATTGAAAGTTTATAGTAATTCACTGGCAACTAGGGATGCAAGTAAAATACTGTAAAATGTACAGTAAACAATTCGAAAACATACTTACAGAAAAATAACATATAACCTGGTACTTTTGCGGATTTGACTGATGCAGGATACAACTTAACTGAAAGTTAAGGGTCTTATTGAGGGACCCAACCATAGCATAGCAGTTTGGTGGTGTTGGTATTTGAACACACAATCTTCTGACCTGTCACTCAGAAAGGGCAGACTCAGCCTTTACTGAATTCAATACATTGTTTTTCTTTTGAAAGCACGTAACCACTACCTGCTAACTTTCTGTGCAGTAAAACCTCTGGAAATTCAGTATTAGATAGATTATTATAGATACTATTATATGATCCCTTAAAAACAATCTTGAATTTTATCTTCACTGACATGTCATACGTGAAAGCTTTGAACAAAATATGCCTTATCTTTTCTTTCCTTTGCGTCATGTTTGGGTCCATTAGATATATAATAACCATATAAAAATGAAACAGTTCAGTCAAAAGTATTTAAACTATCTATAAATCAATTTTTCATTACAGTTTAATATCTTCAATTTTACATTACAGTTTAAGATCTATGGCCTAGGATGTTGCCAGAATGTTGTGGATTGTTGTCGGTTGATACTATTAAAAATGGTGATGCTACCTGGCACAGAGGATTCTGGGAAGGTGAGCTGACCTCTTTAACCACTGACCCACCACCACAACTAGCTTGTATCGATTCAACCACTTCTCCCTCTGAATTACCTCCACTAAAACATTGCATTGAAGGCATGTTAGTTGAACTAGTTGCTTTAATGTACTTTAATGTTTTAATGATGTTTATCATAAATTTAGAATTGAAATGTTGTCTTACCTGCCTATTTCATGTATGTTTGTACTATTTCTAAACATACTTTTTCATTTAATTTTTAAGAAAAGAAGTCATATTTTGTGAATGATCCTTGTTATTCCATGTTTCTTATTAAAAAAAAAAAACTAAACTAAACTAAACTAAACAATAAACAAAATAAAAAACAATAAACATCATAGTTGCACACAGGGTTGCCAGATCTTTGCCACAATAGAAAATGAGAATATTCATACCAATGAATGAACAAACATAAACTATACGTTTACTGTCACTGTCTTTTATTGCCAAACTTTTTTGCCAAATTTCAGGATTTTATTGAGATGTAGTTGGGTTGAAAATTTCCGCTGAGACCTGGCAACCTTGCCTGCAAAACAGAAAAGCTACCGTATATCAGGTCCTCTGTAAAACCTAGAACAAACTTCTAGCCAGTTTCATTACAAATCTGTTCCACAGTGTACCCATTTACACTACCAGTCAAAAGTTTGGACACACCTTCTAATTCAATGTTTTTCTTTATTTTTATGACTTTAAAAGAGACTG